>JAADXH010000242.1:0-29978 GCA_023337595.1 Globisporangium camurandrum
ATATATATATATATATATATATATATATATGCTATATACTTTTTCCACAACGCATATATATACAGCCTTTACATTAAATTGAAAAACGAGATGGAAATCATTCGATGTACCTGTTTTTATGCTATATATGTATCTTAATATGGTGTTTGAATACCTTATATCTACACTCACATCACATAAATGGATACTGTAAATAAATACAGTATATCAATTATTGCTCGCAAATTAATCTGAGAACCCATATTGTGTGCCTTTTGAGTGTAGCAGCCATTTCTCGTCGTTAAATGATATTCAAGTGTGTTTTGCTAGGCTCCCTATTACTGTAATTTATGTGAATTTTACGTAAGTGAATAACGTATTCAAAATCCATTTTAAAATACTATGAACTTTATAGAACGTTTGCGGCGGTACATCGATGAGAGTATTCAAAAATACTGTAAATATACGTACACGCACAACGCTTTAGCAAAGGAGCGTTTGTAATTGTCTTTTGCGAGAAGAACAACGACAAAAGGTAATGCTTTAGATAGATTCTATCGCTTTTACAAACATCGTAGCATATATATATATTTGTAGTGCTTCTATCCAACTGGGTAAATATTTTCCGAATATATTTATAGTGCGTCCCTTTTTAAGCACACGCCTCATTAGCCGGGATATGTAAAATACAGGATAGCAGCACATACAAAAGTTGATATTTTTGTACTTCCGGAAAGGTTGACTCTGTTCAAAGTTGAATATCTTGATAAACCAATATAAATTTTGCATTTTTGTGCGCACTCTTTGGAATGGTGCCTTTACAGGAATCGAATAATGAAATGATATGCTTACTGAGAACAAGAGAATACATTTCTATATTATTCTGTTGAGATAAAAAATATAGACTAACAGAATATATTTTCATATATATTTGGTACTATAACTATATTGCGTGTAATTGGCTACACGCCAAATATTTTACAGTACCGCACAAGAAAAGCAACATCTTGTATATGCATGGCATAGTTGGCATGTCCAACATCCTAGATCGCGTTCGCGTCTGATCCGGCCATCGTTCTTGGTTGTCAATTCTGGGCAATGCGCTGGATGGTATAGAGGTGGTTACGGGTGTTACTGCTGCTCACTTCCTGTTCACACGCGCTTGCAATAGAAAGTGATGTAGAACGTTCGACAGTATGTATGCAACTTTGGTATCTTGTACCAAGTACCGCACACAGCACCGCACATTGCGCCAGCACTGCAAGGTGAAGCCATATTTGGCGTTTCAACCTACAGTATGTGCGGTATAGTATCGCAATTAGGTAAGAGTTCAATTACTATTTGTGAAAGCTTTTGCCAAAGATTCAGTTTGTTGCCTGCTCTCTTTTTTACCGAACACTTGGATTTCATGCACGAACAAAAGGACGTGGACGAGATGAGGTCAGGAGGTGGCCGATTTGAACCGTGTGTTCGTCTGCATCAACGTGATCAACAGCAGCGAGCATATAACGCGTCCGCCAAGACATCCAGCTTCGAGGCATCTGCCTTTTGTTCCCACTGTTTACACTGTAAACCCAAGTGTGTGCAAGAGAGTCGGGGGAGTGAACGAGCGAGTGCATCAAGTCGCTGCTGCAGCCCGCTCTATTTACTGCAGCAGCAGTTAACCAGCCACGACAACCTCAGTTGACCAGGCTTCAGACAGCAGCTGCCCAAGCACACTCGTGGGGTGCTGCGCGCGCGTGGATGAGGTCAGTGACCATTGCACTCGATCTAGCTCCAGCTCGTGCCATTATCCACCACCACAAGCCAATCAACCCACACAGTCTGCGACCTCTTTCGCTGCAGCACTCTCGCTGCTCCAATCCACTACGACAGCGTGGCTTCACTATTAAACGACTGACTCGGCAACACGATGCGTCGGAATGCGCCGACCCACATGCCGTGCGTTCTGCGTTGCCATGACATGTTTTATATCCGCACACACATGCACTCACAGCGTCTTCTACCTCCTCCTCTGCCCTGTACTCTCGACGCTCGTCGCGTTCAACAGTCCACCGGTAGCGCCATTAGCAAACAGTCCATTCAGCAGCGTCCGCCTCGCGCCAGCGCAAGTCGCTGCGTACGAGTCGATGCTACATGCGCAGCTCGACGACGCATTGCGGATCTACAGCGAGAGCTACGCAAACGGCATTGGTGCTGCCGGTGGCGCCAAGCTCGCGCCACCATGGAAGAGCGCTGGGTCGGTCGGTCACCTCTCGACGTACAAACGCGCAGGCGCAGATCACGCAGGCGACGCGGGTTCGTTCTTGCAGACGTACCGGACATTCGGTCGCGTCCAGGGCTTCTTTGAGGACATCCTCGCAGTCCACTGCACCGAGACAACGGTGGAATTCCGCAACGTCCAGAAAATCTTGTACCCCGATACGATCGACGCAGCAGTGCTCCATACGATCCGCAGCCGCACGACGCAGGTGTCGCCACTGGCGCCGCTACAGACACCGGTGCGGCACATGTCGCAGGCGCCGATCGTCCCACGCGGTCCGATCAGCGAACAGTTCTTTGGGATCAAGTGGATCGCATCGACGTCGCCCTCTTCGAATATCGAAAAGCGCGACTGTTGCTTCGTCGAGCTCATCGGTACGACAACCGATCGGTTTGGCCGTTCGCTTGCGTTCGTCGTCTCGGCGTCGATTGCGCTGCCCGAGTGTCCTGAACTGTCTACAAAACACAACATCACGCGCTTCCGGGCACGCAAGACGATCATCTTAACGCCTGCTATTGAATCGCCCACGACGACGACCGAAGTGTTTGTCGTCGGGGTCCGCGACGTCGTCGACGCGTCGCTCGGGACGAACGCAACGCATCGCCACTCGATGGCAATTCTCCACGACGTGTCACTCGTGATCGACTCGCGCAATCTGACCAAGCAGCCGCTGCTGCCACGTACGCAGTGGATCCCCGACGCAGCGCGCCGCGCATGTGACGTCTGCTGTCGGACGTTCCACTGTCTGTGGCGCCGCAAGCACCACTGCCGACTGTGTGGCGAAGTCGTCTGTCGGACGTGTTTTGTCAAACGCAGCGTCCCGAGTGCTGCGGCTGTAGGCACCGAATCGTCAATTGCAGTCGACAAGTTTTGCGTTCGGTGTGTCGTCGAACTCCGTGCAGGCGACCGCTGCATCGAGGACTTTACGCACCAGATCCACAAAGGTACGGGTTTTTGTACCATACACTGTGTGTAGACACACCATCCACTCACACGCGCTCTCGTCTTGTTGTCTCGTACCAGTCCATTCGCTCCGTGTATTGGGGCGCGACTCGTCGATCTCATCGGACGTCGGTGTCGCTGTCTCGACTGCGTCGTCCATGTCGATCTCGTCGTCGTCGATCGACAACAGCAACAGTAGCAGCAACGCGTCGTCGTCGTCGTCGTATCCACTGGCGTCGATCTGCAGCCGTACGCACAGCAGCAGCAACAACAGCATTGCAGAGACGCCCGGAGTGCAGGAAAGCAGCAATAGCTCGACGCTGTCGACATCGTCGATATCGTCCTCTGCGCAACGGCGACAGTGTCGCCAGCAGAAGCGATCGCGTGGGTCGTCGATCACGTATTACAAGCGTGGGAGTCACCAGAAGAAGATCATTCGACTCGACGATCTGATCAAATTGCCCATCGAGCAGCAGCCGGTGGAGGACGACGACGACGATGATCGCGACCATGACGACGACAATAGTGGAGGTGGACGTGGCATTGCCAGCAGTAGAGATCAGGATTTGTACAGTGACGTGCCGCTCAAGCGCGTTGCGCTCACGCGGTTGTTGTCGAACGACGCATCGATGATGGAGCTGTACGACCGCCTTGTGCGGCTATCGCAGTCGAATTCTGCAACGAAGCAGCACCATCGGCAGCGGCGTCAGCGCAGCAGCCACCATCGGCGCTCGACGGCAGCAGCAGCGGCGAGTGGGAGCGTCCCGCTTGCCGACGTGCGGCTGTCGATTGCGAGTCAGGAGCGCATGTTGCGGCAGATTCGACAGAGTCTCGTTGCGCGTGAGTGAGTTTAGTAAGCGTAGGAGCGTGTGACGTGTCGTCAGGGTCTCGTTTGCATACGACCACAACCAACTCTTGCTCAATGGAAGGCGAGGGGGAGTACGTCGCAAAAGTAGCACTACGACATACGACCACACGCACCAAGTGAAAAGCAAAAGAGATTTCCAATCCACTTGACTCATGTACATCCAACGCATCGTGGGTTAAGGCAACAGCGCCGACCTCATTTCGATGTGTCCTCCTTTGCATGCGACGTGTGTGGCCAGTCACAGGATATCTATATTAGGTCAGCTGGAAGTCGTAACATAAGCGTAGCGTGAAACACACCCGACGCCTCTACGCAATTGAGCACGGATTTGTATCGAGCAGCTTTTGGTTGTTGCGCACGCTTGAATGCGCCGCTCGTGAAAGCAAGTGCTGCGATCGCAACGACGACGACAGCGACGACGGCACTCGCTCGCGCGGTCTCGATACCTGTGGCAGCGACAACGGCTCCGATTCGACGCAGTTGCGAGCGCTAGTCGAGTCTAACCCAAGTCGGACTGCCGTCGCGTGCGTCTCGACGACGGCGACTGCTGCTGTACACATCAGGGAACAATGTTTGCTGCGCGCGGCAACGTGCATCGAAACTTGGTGAACGCTCGACGGGATAAAGACTACAACAACAAACAATTCTCCGACACGTCCGTCAACGAAGACCAGGAGCCAGAGCGCGACGCGAATGGCGTGCAGATCTCACCGAACGCTGGCGACAACATCCGCAACAACACAGTCAGCGACGGCAGCAAAAAGCAGCAGCCGAATAACAAATTACAGCGCCAAGGCTCGAAACGAGGTAATGGTGCCTCCACGACCACGGACGATACCCCGGAAGCCGTGGAGGAGGAAGAGTTCAAGCTGCTGTCACTCGATGGCTATTCAGGCAACAAGCTCGCGTACTTGCGCATCTGCAATCGCGCCGTGTTGCTGCTGCGCCACCCTTATTTCAACTCGACGGTGATGCTCTGCATTTCGTGGGCGTCGCTGTCTGTGGGGTTCCAGACGTACCCGACGCTCTCCACGAGCGTCGTCTTAGACGACCTCGACTTGTGCGTCCTCTCCGTCTTCATTCTCGAAGCTGTGCTCAAGATCATGGCCGAAGGATTGCGGCCGTGGGTGTTTTTCACCGGCAAAGAAATGCGCTGGAACTGCTTTGACTTTGGGATCATCATCATGAGCCTCCCGATGTGGGGCTCCGCGCTCGGCGGCGGCAACATTGCGATCCTCCGCATGCTCCGACTCATGCGGATCATGAAACTCGTGAAGCGCATCCCGCAGCTCTACATGATCGTCATGGGTCTCATCGGTGGACTCAAGTCCATCGGCTACATCCTGCTGTTGTTGTTTCTTGTGTTCTACCTCTACGCAATCTCTGGCATGTACGCGTGGAAAGACAACGACGCGTTCCACTTTCGCAATGTCCCCGTTGCAATGATCACGCTCTTTCGCATGTCGACGCTTGAGAACTGGTCGAATGTACGTGCTGATGCCTGTGACTGCAAGCCATGTTGACACTGGACTACATAGCACAGCCACTAACCCATCCGTGCTATTTACGCACGCACACTCTGTTCAATATGGCGACGCCTCGTAGATCATGAACATCAACTACTTTGGGTGCGATCGCTTTCGAGGGGGCTATTACTCGGACGACCCTGCTGACGCTGATCGGTATCAGTACTGCAACACGACTGCGCTCTACGGCGCCAACGCGTCCGAGAGCTCGATTGCATCGACGCGTGCGATCAACAGCATCGTAGCGACGCTGTACTTTATTACGTTCATCCTCATCTCGGCGTTCGTGATGCTCTCGCTCTTCATTGGTGCAATTACGATGAGCATGACGAATAGCATGGAGCAGATGAAAGCAGCACAAGCAGAAGCGGAGCGCAAGGAGCGACTGGAGAAAGCCAAGAAGCGCGCCCTCGAAGCTGAGACTCGCGCGCGAGAGCTCGCAGAGAAACGACGGCTCGAGATGGATGCGGAACAGACCGCGCGTGGTGGCGCTGCGAGTGGCGCTGCGAGTGCCGCTGGTGTGCTGGACGCGACTGCTGGGACCGAGAAGGGACTATCGGCAGCAGAGAAGAAAGACCGCAAGAAGATGCGCGCCGTGCTGTTGCAGACGTGGGACGACTGTGACTTGACCGACATGCTCGAGCAGAACCAGGGCGACACACTGTCGCTCAAAGGCCGGTACCTCCAGCTTGCGTCGTTGGCGACGAAAGTCGTCGAGCACCCCAAGTTTTCGCTGTTTGTGACGCTCGTGATCGTGCTCGCAGGTATTCTCGTTGGGCTCCAGACGTCCGACGAAATCAACAATGTAATCGGTGACTTCCTCGGCGTGCTCGATCAGATGATCCTCGCTGTCTTTACGACCGAAGTGATCCTCAAGATCATCGCTGAGGGCTTGGAGCCGTGGGGGTTCTTCCGCAGTGCGTGGAACACGTTTGACTTTATCATCGTCGTCGGGAGCTTCACGAAAGGCAAAGGTGGGATGCTCACGATGCTTCGGTTACTGCGACTCTTGCGCGTGCTCAAGCTCGTGCGGGCGTTCCCGCAGCTCCAAGTGATCGTATCGGCGCTCATGAAAGGCGTGAGCTCGATCGGGTACATCGGGTTGATCTTGCTACTGTGTTTCTACGTGTTTGGCATCCTCGGCAACATGATGTTTGCCGAGAACGATCCGTTTCACTTCCAGTACCTCCACTACGCAATGGTCTCGCTCTTCCAATGTGCGACCATGGACGGCTGGAGCGACGTCCTGTATATCAACTACTACGGCTGCGACAAGTACGGCTACGACGACTACAAAGTCATGGGCTACACGTGCACACCGAGTGCGTCGGGCTTCGTCGCGGTCGCGTACTTTGGTGCGTTCATCGTCCTTGGCGCGATGGTGCTCATTACGCTCTTCGTCGGTGTCGTTACGACGTCGATGGAGGAAGCGACGCAAGAGATGGAGGCCGAGAAAGAGCTCCTGCGCCGCATCGAAGTGCTCCGTGTGCGCAAAGGCGTCGAGCAGTCCGTGATCACGTCGTACATGCAAGTGTTTCGGTTACTGGACCTCGACAACAGCGGGTCGGTTGAAGAAGCCGAGCTGCGCATTGGGCTTGCCGCGATCGGTAAGAGCCCGACGTATGAGGAGCTGAAAGAGATGATGGACGTCGTCGACGAAGACGGGAGTGGTCAGATCGACATTGTCGAGTTTGTCGAGTTTATGATCCACGTCCGACAAAAGTCGATCGATCAGAAAGCCAAAGTCGACGCTGAGGCTGAAGCAGCAGCTGCGGCAGCCGTCCTGGAGGAGACCGAAGCAGGATTGCGGTCCACGACAGCGGGGCGACGAGCGAGCGTTGGTAGTGCTGGCGTCCACAACAGCAGCAGCAGCAGCCGCCACGACGACGCGAAGAGCCCGGTCCAGATCTTTGGCGGCAGTAGTAGCAATAGCAATAGCAGCAGTGGCAATGGCGACAAGGACGTCGGTGGTACTGTCGTCCGAAGTGGCAATTTGGACAAGCAGCCGCTCCAAGTCGCTGCGTCCGTGTCGAGCATCATCGTATCGACACCGTCGCTCAGTAGCATCACGACTGTATCCGACAGCAGCAGTAGCAATGTCGTCAGTGCACCCGGCAAGTCCCTGGACGTGTTCCACCCGCCACCCGTGTTCCAGCGACCGTCGGAGCACCAGCTCGGTGACTGGAGCGACGGCAGTATGCGGTCGGAAGAGAACCTCACGGCGTCGATCTTGGAAGTCGACGCGCGGCAGCAACATCCGTCGTCGCAGCAGCTGCTTACAAAGGACGTCTCGACGTCGTCGCTGTCTGCGGCGCTGCCACACACGCAGTCCCAGCAGCCACATAGCGGTCGCGTGGCGTCACCGCGCACAAGTCGAGGCCCCAAGTCAAAAGTCGTACCGTCTGGTTAGCAGACAACACAAACCCACCGACTGATCGAGAGAGAGAGATAGAGTTCATCGCCGACCTAATAGACCATACGCATAGGCGAGTGCACAATCCGTATCGCTGCTATTGCTATTCCACAGCGTTCATCCATTGTCGCGTCCTACCATCCTCTCCTCCACTCTACAGTAATGTACCTAGGAGCTACGAACGATGCTTCTACTACTCGGTCTGCTCGACGCGCATCTTTTGCCGGAGTGAGCGCTGTACGTCGTCAAACCCACCAGCGACTGCAGCGTCCAGCGGCAGCTTCCCGGTCGCATCGGCCAGCACGAGGCTCGCGCCATTCAGTAGCAAAAAGTCACAGCACGCGGACGAACCCACACGCGCTGCTGCAAACAGCGCAGTCTCGTGCTGAGCATTGCACGCGTTCACGTCGACGCCATGCGCGAGGCACCACACGAGCTCCTGGACGCTACTAGCAGCCGCGCCATGTACAAATCGATCAACGAGTGCGTGCGGCAACACGTCGCTCCGTTCGACAAAGCCACGGAAATCGTACTTGGCTTTGATCCACTGCCGCTTCTCGTCGTGTGTCGTTGGTGTTGTTGTGGCAGCGCCAGTGATCGCGCCAGTGGTGGGTTTGCGCCACGCTGCCGACGACGTTGCGTCGAGCGAGTGTTCGTAGATTGCATTCACGACGTCGTTGCCCAAATGATCACGCAGCAACAGCAGCAGCGCCATGTCCCACGAATCCAACGTCAGCGAGCGGACTTTCGAGACGTGGACACCTAAACTCCGGTGGATCCCACTGCACTCGATGCATAAAAAGCACCCAATGTTGATCGACACCCACTCGGCAGGCGTTGCGTTGCAGTCTGCACACACGCTGTTGCGATCGATCAGCTCGTCCATCACGCGCTGTTGCTCCGGGTGGACGCTCTGTCGATGCGCTTGTTTCTCCAACATGCTCTCCGTACTTCTGCGCGCAGCGTCGACCCAATCGAGGACATCGCGTTCGCTCGTCGCTTGCAACAGAAACTTGGCTTGACTTGAATCAATGATCTCAAAGCAGAACGGCAGATTCGACGCCACAGCTTCGCGGACGCGCGACAACATGAGATCGCACACGAGCGTCAAGTCCATGTGCTTGCCCTTGTTCTGGTATAGTTTTCCAGAGTGGATCTGGAACCACCGACGCTTCCAGCTGCGTGCTGGGAACATCGAATTGCGCTGGAACAAGTAGCCTTGCTTCACAATTCCGTTACTGCTGCTCAACGACGCGCGGCTGTTGAACGTATCGTTCGAAATGACTTCAATCGGCAACTCAAACGACCTGGATAGAGTCGTAGAAAGAGGTGGAGGCGGCGGTGCGAGCGCAACAAGCGCTGCGGCCAAAGGCGTCCCCGGGTCTGTGGCGCCAGTTGTGTCGACGACGTCCGCACGCAACCGCGCTTCGAGCGCCTGGCGTTGCGTGCGCCACATTACATCGTCGTCGTCAAAGTCGCGCTTGCTGCGCTGCAACAGCGCGTCGCGCTCGCGCACGGACGGCTCGATGACGCGCTGTAGGAGCGTACAGCTCGTGTCGAAATGGCTCGAGAATGCATGCAACAGCGCATCGAAGCACTCGATCAACACGAACTTCTTCTGGCAGTCGAGTCGGTTCAAGTACCGCACGAGATCAAACCGCGCAAGTTCAAACTTGAGCCGCGCAGTCCCAACGTCGCGCTCCAGTGCTGCGCGAACAGCACCGCTGCGTGCAGCGGTCGTCGTTGTCGTTGGATTCGAAGTGGAGGAGGAACCGCCGCCACTGCTAAACACGTCGTTCGACGAGAGACTCGTCGGGACGACTGCAGCAGCAGGGCTGCCAACGACGTTGTTGTTGTTGTTGTTGCTCGCGCCGCTCGACGGCGTTAATGCTGTTGCGGCAGCAGTCGCAGCGACGCTCCCCAACACGTGCGTCGGGTCTGCTGCTGCGAGCGCCATCGACAGCGCAGCAGCTTGCGCTTGGTTTGTATTGAACGAGACAGCAGCTTTTGGCTTCGCGAGCAACTTGCTCAAGAGCGACTCGTACTCGTCTGCCAACCGCGCAACGTCTTTGCGCAAGTCGGTTGCTTCTTTCAATTCGTGTTCCGTAAACTGCGCCAGCGCGTGCGTCAAGAGCGACTCGATGTGCATCAACATGCTCGTCCGCGAGCGCTGGAGCTGTGCGATCGTATCGTGGACGGTTGTAAACAACGTCGAGAGGCTCCCGAGCTCCGGGCAGCTCGTTGTGAACAACGCGCGTGCGTACTTACGATGCACGAGTTCGTCGGCCAATGCGCGCTCGTCGTTGCCATAGCGCACGCCGGACGCAACGTACTCTTTCGTATGCGCGAGGATTTCTTTCAACAACCCACGCAAGCCACTGAGCGACTCTTCAAAGCTCTCGAGCTGCCGACGGAACATCGGTGAGTCTTCGACAAAGTCCAGCACGACGTTCTTGCCGGTGCCCGTTGAGACGTTGCTATTGGTAGTTGTATTCGCAGTGATCGACGCTCTCCGACGAGGTGGTGGTTGCTCCTCCTGCTGCTGCTGTTGTTGTTGTAGATCGATTGTTGGCGGATCGTTCGTGTTGTTGTCGATGGTAGTAGCGTCGTCGTCGCTGTCGTCACTATCGTCGTCGTCCGTATGGTAGTGTGTGATCGCTGCGCCTTCTGCGAAGGAGTCAGTGCTGACAGACCGCGTGCTATCGCCTGTAGGGAGAGTGGTTGAAGGTGGCGATGGAATGGACGGTGATGCCAATGGCGCTGATCCTGTCGAGGGCTTCTGCTGCTGCGGCGGCGTCGGTTCGTCAGTGTGTGCGCTCACAGCGCCAGCTGTGTTGATGACATCTTGTGCTACAACATCTTTGCTATTCACGCTGATCTGTTCGCCATGTGGTGCTTTGAGCGTGCTGGCGTCCAGCGCACCAAAGTGTGACTCGTACGCTGCGAGCTGCGTCTGGAGCTCGAGGATCATCTGGTCTTTCAAAATGATCACATGCTGCAGCTGCGCCACGCGCGAGTCCATCGTGCGATAGTGGCCGCGCTAGAGCTGTAGCTGTTGCGAGGGTGGTGGCGACGTGTGCAAGGAGGGGATATGACGGCGCGCACACACGTGTACGGGTTCACGTTTCGCCTCTTGTCGCGTGGAAGTGTCGAGCTGATCCGTTTTAGGGTAGATACCAGCAAGCGTAGTGCAGTGACGAAAAGGTCTGTACCGGTTTAATACCGGTATCATTTTGCCGATCTTGCCGCACTCAAACGCCACTTCAACTGGTGCCGCAGCAGTTCTACTAGTCTAGCGATGGCCGCTTCAACCACTGTGACACAGCATCTTTGACCAAATGTGAGAGATGTCAGCGACGCGCGGAAAGCAATCGTCAAAGCGCATGAAGGTCGACGCGGCGGCGCTACCACAAGCAAGGACACCACGCCACGATGTGGATGAGCGCGACGTGTTGAGCGATGTGCCACGCGATGCCAACCAGGCGTTGGTTGGACGCAACACTGGTCGATGGTAACCGGATGAGAAAGCGCGCTTCGACGAAGCGCTATCGTTGCAGACTGAAGCGCCATTCAACTGGGATCTCGTGCAGCAAGCAGTCGGCACGCAAACGAAAAAGCAGGTCCGCGCGCGGTACAGCACACTCCAACGATGGCACGTGCCAGCAGGCTGGGAGCCTCGTCGCAGCACGCGCGCGCGCGGATCGCCGCCGCCGAGTGCGGACAACAACGACAATGATGAGTGCAACAATGTGGGCCACACGGACGCGAACAACAACAACGGCACCGATATGCACGATGGACGTCAAATGCAATGGTCTAAAGACCGAATCGCCGCCACAGCAAGCGTTTTTCTTGTCGCTCGTGCGCGAAGTGAAATGCAGCGCAATCGTCTGGCGCAACTCGCTGAGAGCCTCAAAGCAGCGCAACCACCGCAGCAATGAGAAAACACATGTGAAATGTAACACGTCGACGTTTTTTCTGCGTACGCTCGTCTCTCTCTCTCTCTGCCTCTATACTTGCATACGCACGGACCATTTCGACCCCATTCGGTAGCAAACGCTCGCTGCTCGTCGTCCCGTAACTGTCCCTACTGCTGCTACATCGGCAGATGCTGCCGGTCGCCGTTCCGCTACACAGTCGCTCAGTTTGCCCCCGCAAACACGTCGGCAAACTGATCGGCGGGCAACTCGCGCTCGGGCTTGCGTGCAACGCGACCGGCTTCCGCGTCTTTCCGGTTCACGTAGCGATCGCGCTTGTCGAGCTTCACGTCCCGTCGAGTCTGTTTATACACATTTTCATTGTGTGAGGCGACCGCCTGTTTTTACAAATACTAGATGTTTTTATAGACAACTATAGACAACATACCTCGTTCGGCGACACGTAGCGTGGGTTCTGATACAGCGTCTGGCCGCCAAAGCTGCCGTCGAATATCCGAATCGGCGTGATCACGAACCGTGGGCCGATCTCAATCAGCTGCACGAGGTCGTCGCCTTTGTGGAGCGCTGCGAGTTCGATCTTCTTCGTATCGGCTTCATCGGCGAGCTGGAAGTTGCGGCACCAGACTTTCCCGTCTGCATAATAGAAGCTCATGACGCGATCGATGAACGGTTTGCTCTTTGGGTGGCTCTTCGGTGTCCCCCACACTTGCGTAAAAAGTTGCTTCACGACCTGCAAGTGCGGCTGGACGTCAAACTCTTTGTCGAACGTCAGCAGTGGACGCGACCCAATGAGCGCATTCCCAGTCATCTTGAGCTCGTCCATCGTGTGGACTGTTTAGATTGATATAGCAAGACGATAGTAGATGGTGTCAGTCGTTGAACATACACCAAAAGACCCCAACAGACGCTTCGACGCACCGTTCTGGACGAGGAACTTGACGGACGGACCCGTGCCGACGCGGCTGACCCACATGTACAAATCCTGACGCTTGCGGGCTTCGAGGAAGATCGTCGTGTTGCAGCCTTTGATTTCTGCGATCTCGTTCACGACGTGGAGCGTGTCCTTTGCGTCGAGCTTCACGTCGCGCTTGTGGTGCGGCAACAGCTTCCGGAAGTCATCGAGCAAGTGGCGGTAGCGCGTCGTGATACCACGCGACGAGAACACGAGCACGCGCTGGCGGTTGATATAGCTGCTGCCGCCGGCAGTGGCGATTTTCTGCTTCTTCTCCGGCTCGTCCGCCGACGCCATGATGTCCTTCATGGCATCCGCCTCGCGTCTCCGTTTTGCTACCGACATGTTGATTGCGATTTGGTGGTAGGTGTGTGCGGCTGCGTGCAAGCAGGCACGTTCAATATGTTGACGATGCGAGCGATGGAATCGATGCACGAGAGCTGCTCCTGCTGCTGGTGGGCGTGAATGAGCGAGTCACGCTTGACACCGCTTCGCTTCGTTTGGTGCAAAGCAAATGGCTGGTGAAGGCGCTTTTGTTGTTTTATATAGCAAAACAGTATTTGAAATATATATAAAGTGTACAAATATGGTACGCGAATATCGGTTGTTGCATATTTTATTATATGCTCAAGAAGAGGCTGAACGAATACAACGTCTGATGCCGAAAACACGACCCAACACAAGAAAGGCATGACGATGCTGCGGCGTGCGCGCAAGGACACGTCCATGGCCGCGCTCGTGGCGGCCCACCAGCGTCACGTCGCGCTCGAAGGTAGCCACAGCAGCGGCAGTAGCAGCGACGACAGCGATGAGGAGCAAAAGCAGGATATACAGCCAAAAAAACAAATCCATCGCCAATCGCCACATTTGCATCCACACCATCACGCAGCACGTGCGCTCGATCCGTTCGACGAGCGTGACGAGGAGCGTCACAGCGACGATACAAACAGCGACGACGAAGAAGAGTGGCCTGCATCGAACCGCAGTCAACGTAGTCCGCACCACAGAGCAACAGCAACGACGTCGCTGCCATACTATCGACACGACTCGAGCGGTATCGACAACAGCAATCACACAGTGCGGCAGCGCGCAGTCAGCGCGACACCCACCCATTCTACACATAGCCCACACAGCATATCACCATCCGCTCAAACGCCGTCGCACGCTCAGCACAACAACAGTCACCGCATCGTTCGCTTCTCGGAATCCGCCACACTCACATACGCTAGCGGCGCAGACAGAGATGACGTCCCAGCCGACAGGCAGCAACACGCTACGCGAACGACAGCGCTGCAGGATGCGCGCTATATTACAACCACATTGGCGAAACCGACGCACGACCATCTGCAGCACGCGACTGCCCACACGGCAAGCGCACTGCCAGCCGCGACCGACGACCCGCGTCCGCTGCTCCGACCGGGGGCAAAAGTGAGCGCTGCGCTGCGCAAACCGATGCAGCTCATGCGCGAACGCACGTCGGTCCATCGCCGTGCGCGCACTGCGCGTCCAATTGACGCCGCGATGCCGTGTACAAGCCAGAGCAGCAGTGACAACAGCGCCGCCGCTCCGCTGCCTGTCGATGCACTGCGTCTCGGACTCGTTGCCGTCGATGCAAACATGATCCGATACATTGACGAGACGCTCGTGAAACCCAATACGCACGTGTTCAATTGCTACACGCGGTTCTTCTTGGATGCGACGCTCGAGTTGCTGTATCAAGACTACACGGCCGTGAGTTGGTTCCCGCGTGCGCGGTGGCACATTGCGCTCTTGATGCTCGTGCATCTGTTGGTCTTACTATTGTTCTGTGTTTTGCCGTCCTCGGGGTTTCAAGAGACCGATCAGTTTGTGCTGTCGCCGACAGTCGCAACGACGTTTGTCCAAGGATTGTATCTGCTCGTCGCAGTGCCGTTTGCATTGCTCCCGAGCCACCGCAACCCGTTTCAGCAGCGCTGGCGCGTCTGGGCATGTGTGATCGTCGTCGTGTTCAACGTCACGTTCCAGCTCTGGCTCGCACACGCGGGGCAGCTCGCGATTCGTCAGTTTACGCACATTGTCGACACGCAACTCGAGTGCTCGGCGCTGAATGGCGGTGTAGTGATGATGAACAAGACCGTGCGGGCGAGTCCGAACGGCTCGGCGATCGGCAATACGAACAGCAGCAGCAACTGGCTCGATCCAACCGATCTATCGGCGAACAACTGGACGGGACCAACGACGATCGTGAACGTCTCGCGGCCGTTGACGCTGGCGGAATTAACAACGAAGACGCACCAACAGCGGACGTTTGTGAACGTCTCGACGCAACTGTTTGCGAGTGCATTGACGCAGATCTTGACGAGCTTTGCGTGGTTGTTTAGTTTTATCTTTGTGATTTCGATCCGCTTGGAGTTTGTCCACGTCGTCGTCGTTGGGATCAGCGCCGTTGCAACATACGGCGTGTTGATTGCTGTATTTCATTTACCGATCGAGTGGCTCACGACGTTTGCGTTTGCATTTGCGCTCGCCCTGTTGATGATTCTGAGTCGCGCTGCGGATCTGACGAATCGTCGGTCGTTTTTATCGACGTTTGTCGTCGAGCGGGAGAACGAGTCACTGAAATCCAGTCTGACGAAAGCAGAAGCTGCGCTCTTGAACGAACCAGCGGGTGCGAAAGAGAAACAAGTCGTCGAACAAGTGCTCGATGTCCCTGAGATGCGGGCGCTCGAGAGCTTTCGAATTCCATTTGCAGACCTCAAGTTCTTGGAAGCGATCGGTCGCGGTGCCATGGGCGACGTGATCAAAGCCAAGTATCTGGGGACGACGGTCGTCTGCAAGCGCTTGCGGCGCGAACATATTACGGCCGCTGCGCTCGAGAGCTTTCGCGAAGAGGTTGCGTTGATGGCGTGTCTGCGGCATCCAAACATCGTCCAGTTCATTGGTGCGAGTTGGGACAATTACTCGAATTTGTGTATCGTGATGGAATACTTAGAGAACGGTGACGTCCACAGTGTTTTGAACTCGACGATCGGCAAGCGCTTCACGTGGGCCGACCCGCTGCTCAAGATGGCACTCGACATTGTCCAGGGCATGCTGTATTTACATTCACAGGAGCCACCGATCGTCCATCGCGACCTCAAGAGCGTCAACGTGCTGTGTTCCAAGACGTACGGCTGTAACGTCGGTGACTTTGGGCTCAGTCGCCGGTACAATCGCGGCGACGTGAATCCACTCAAGACGTTGGTCGGCACGCCGTTCTGGCTCGCACCGGAGATCATTCGGAACGATCGGTACGGCCCGGCAGCCGACGTGTATTCGTTCGGGATCGTCTTGACGGAACTCGAAGCGCGCAAAGCGCCGTACCACGAACTCGGCGAGCTCGCGAACCGTGGCGTGAAAGTGCTCATGCGCATTGCGTACGACGGGTTGCGCCCGACGCTCCCGTCGACGTGTCTCCCACATCGGCGGCAGCTGATTACCGACTGCTTGCGTGCAACTCCCGCCCAGCGACCGACGTTTGCAGCGATCCTTGCGCGACTCCAGGGCGACGTGCAGCGCGAAGTCGAAGAAGATGCAACGCGCTGTGAACGCCGCACGATGCCCAAGCAGAGTCACGTCGCTGCGCTCGCGTGAACTACGGAATAGAGTGAGGACGTATCTGTGTAATATGTACAGTTTGGAGCAGCAGTCGAGAGATGAATGGAGCAGCAGTCGAGAGATGAATGGAGCAGCATGGCAGCAGCATGGCGCTGTATAATCAAGTATCCGTCTATTTAGTACGCACTCAGTCGTTCGCACACGTGCTGTTGTCGCTACGTCGTTGTCTCGCTTGCATCGCTTTGGGTCGTCGTGACCACATCGATCGAACGCGAGTGGTGTCAAGAGTCAAGAAGCGACGTGAGCGCATGCGTAGAACAGAGCGACTGGCGAATAGAATATTGTGTGCACACGCTCGACTACAGTACCGACGACGACGCCAACGACGTTCGGCGCTCTCTCTAAACGACGTGCTGAAGGAACTACGTCTGTCCTCCTACGAACATCTCACTATCACTCTGGTCTAACGAGATCGAGGAAGCGTTTGCATAGCAAGAAGGTCCTGACGACAGAAGTGTGTTCGCTGGCAAGCGTCGCTGGTTTGTAGCAGCCCGTCCAATTGCGTACGCGCGTGCGTCTCTAGTACAGACGCTTCTCGTACGTGTACAAGCCGTGGACATTGCCCTCGCGCTGCGCTGCAGGTGTGCGGAGCTCAAAGCGCAAGTCGCCGCTGTAGAGCGCGTCGTGGACCTTCGCAAGCGTCGTCTGCCCGAGGTCCTGGAGGCCGTGCATGATGCCTTGCTGCAAGTATGGGATGTACTTTTTGAGCGACCCCTTGTCGACGACGGCGCCACTCACGCCCTGTGCGACTTTCACAGCTGCCGAGTGCGCAAAGTAGCGCTTCGACGACCCTTGCGTCATCGCTTCAATCGAGCCCATGCCGCGATATTTCTTCAAGCGCACGCCGTCCTGGAAAAAGTACTGCCCGGGCGCCTCTTCGGTTCCAGCAAACAGCGAGCCGCACATGACGGCCGATGCGCCAACGGACAGCGCTTTGATGATGTGCCCCGAGCTCCCAATCCCGCCATCGGCGATCACGGGGACGCCAAACTGACGCGCGTATCGCGCCGTGTTGAACACTGCCGAGGCCTGTGCGCGGCCAACAGCACAGACTTCTTGCGTCGTACAGATCGAACCGACGCCCATACCGACTTTCAACCCATCGGCGCCGGCGTCAATGAGGCTCTTGCACTGCGCCATCGTGACGACGTTGCCGCCAATCACGTCAATGTGCGGGTACGTCGCTTTGATCCACTGGATCAATTCTATCTGGAACGTCGAGTCACCTTGCGACGAATCGATCACGATCAAGTTTGCGCCTGCTGCAACGACTGCTGCGCACCGGTCACGGTCGCCAGGGCGCGTCCCGATCGCTGCGCCCACGAGCAACTGCTTGTTGGCGTCCTTCGACGCGTGTGGGAAGTCGCGGTTCTTGACCAAATCGCGACGCGAGATCAACGACAAGAACTCACCACGGGCGTTCACGATCGGCAACTTGCCTTTCTTGCTCTCTTTCAAGATCTTGTTCGCGTCCGAGAGCGACACGCCTTCTTGTGCCGTCACGAGGTCGGTCGACATGACGCTACTGAGTTTCGTGGTTGTCCGGTCTTCGATAAAGTCAATGTCGCGGTTACTGACGATCCCAACAAGGACGCTGCCGACGTTCCCGTCTTTCGTGATCGGGATGCCCGCAAAGCCAAATTCCGCTTTGATCCGATCGACGTCTGCGAGCGTATGGTCCGGTGACAGACACTTGGGGTCCGTGATGAAGCCGTTCTTGAATTTCTTGACAAGTCGGACTTCTTTCACCTGTTCTTCGATCGTCATGTTGTAGTGGATGATCCCAATGCCACCGTGCAGAGCCATCCCGATCGCCATGTCGTGCTCCGTGACCGTGTCCATCGGTGAGCTCACGAGCGGCAGACGGAGCGAGATGTTCTTCGAGATCTTTGTCTCGAGCTTCACGGCATCGACGCCAAAGTTGATGTGACCTGAAGGGAAAGAGATGACGATGACGACGGAGACAGAGAGAGATCGGATGGTGTCAGTGTGTGTGTGTGTGGCGCCAGTGCATTGCGTGTTTGGTACGGCAGACCGCAGAAGGTATGCTGCAAGCAAGCAGTCCGACAGACACGCAGACAGCGTGTGGTGGTGGCTGAGACGTGACGGACGAGCCACCAGTGCCGCGTCTCAGCCAACTTCAACATCGCCATTTACTGCGCGTCTGGTCGCCTATGTTGCCGATGCACACACACGCGCACGCTGCTGCCGCTGCGATGCAACAGCACCAGCACAGTGTATGGATGCGCCATCGAGCAGCATGCCGCCTCATAGCGATCGGACAGCCGTTTCACTTGACGCACGCAGCGTCGCGACGTACCGGGCATAAGGATCAGGTCGTCATACGTGTAGCCGACGCCGTTGTTCTTCTTGACAAAGATGTCGATCGCCGAGCGGCCGTCGACCCACTCGTTCTCGATCGCAGCAGCAGCAGTGGTGTCCGACATGGTGGGAGCAGATATGATGTTGATGTTGAAGGTGCTTGGTGCTTGAGCGGTCGAAAGATCAAATGGCGGTGTCCGCTGCACACTATGGCGGTCACTTTTTTCATGGCACGCCGCTTGCCAATGGTTTTCGGATAGAAACGCAATCGACTGGCTCGTGGAAATTCTAATTTCCATTTCTAAGTTGTTGAAGTGACTGTTATCCATCACCCCAAAAACAAAATCAAGGATTGATTGCATGAAATACCGGTACGAAGAAAGCTCTTCATGGAATATTAGACTACACTTTGGTGTCGATTGATCGCATAGGATCAACGGACTACCAACTCCCAGGTGCTCGTATCACCTTGCTTCACAATATTGAACACGCTGTATACGATTATACTGTCGGATACAAAGTATAATTGCCTCATTTGGAGCTCCATGCTATGTTCGTTAAATTCGAATCCTGCATTTACCCTCCGAATATAGAGACATATCTATCCGGTTACATTTACTACCTCTGTCTCACAACATACTGCCAGTTCTGCCAGGTTTGCATTGCTCGAGCTCAAATCTCGAGTTTTGCATCGATTTATATGCGGACAAAATTGTTGGATAGATTTAACCAAACGGATGACACGTTGTGTTTTGTTTGATTCATATATGTACCTTGTGTTCTATATTACGTTTGTTCAAGCTCACGTTTTTAGCCATGTCACAATTTTACCCGCAGTGAAGTCACTTTTTATCACATTCAAAATTTGATTGCATGTGCGGAATGCTGGTGATTCGGTCGTTTTCATTCTGATTTGGTCAGGTTTGAGCATCAATATAGCAAGCAAACGCTTGTTTTATACAGCTCGTTGTTACAATTACAGACAGTGTGGATAAAAAAATGGATTTGCCCAACTGGCCAATTATATGGTGAGATTTCATCGACGTATCGAAAATGTTCTAATAAGTGTTCACAATTTTTCATGTGATGTACGCGACATTAAAATGCAAATGGCAGCATGTTACGAGACAGAGGTAGTACTTATGAGAATCAATAGTGATATGCTGGAAATTCCTGTAGGAACATATACTCAGCAGCGTAAATACTACTCGCTGATCCGTCACATATCACCGCCTGGCATAATTAGGTTGATAAATCGCCAGGCTCACTACTTTCATAGGCTAACTCTGAATTGTATGTTATATATTTGTACGTCGATTTCAATTTGCTTCTAGTTGAACTCTAGCCATTTCATAATAAAGAGAGTGTACAGCCAAATGATTATTACAAATGATGGTTTGATGTGTTTATATGATATACTACCTCCTTAACCAAAAATTGCCACACTTGTGGTTTTCGTTTGCCAAGTAATCAATTTTGTCTACATTTGCTCGGCGTTTCTGTCGAGTGTTTTTTAGCTGCATGTTCGGTTGTCATATTTCAGAAGTCGTTTTCTAACATTCGCACCCTACTTTTGACTTACTTCCTGTTTGCACTTGATAAATGTATCGATCGTTTTGGATGCGGAAATTACGATACCAAAATTCTTAGTGTTTGCAGGAGAGGGAGCAAACCTACCCAATTTATCCTTCACACATTTGGAAATTGTATCTCAAAATGATGTCACCTATTCTGCTATATTGAACCAGAGTAGTACCCGACAATTTTTCAGTTACGGAGGTAGTATGTACGTACGTCAGCGATTCGTTAGTAATACCATGGAACTGTTGCATTCATTATCGGCTTGCGAATATTGGAAAACATCACATCAACACCACGAAACTGCGATACCAAAACATTTCGGGAGGCACCTGGCATTTAAACTAACATATTTGATGCGTCTCTCCTTTAGTCGTTCTCTTACGAGTCAGCTTCACATCGTGACGGGCATATAGTAACGACTATTATATTTTTCAACTGTACCACATTCAAGTATTACCGTTCAAATGGTTCTACTTTGTTGCGGTGCGTATCGCGTGACATCAAATTAATGGATTTTGCAAATACCATGTAACGTTCAAAACGTGATTAATACTACCGTAGATCAAATGTGATAGAACTTATAGCTAGTGTTACGCATGCTACGTAATATACACAAACGAAGAAAAGGTCATATATTTGTACAGCTGCTATACATACTGTGGTCTCTAAATGATGCGACCGCATATTGGAAAATCGCCGTACACTTTGCCATGGGTACGCAAAATAGTTCGTGAGCAAGCATACCACAGATGAGAGGGACGTAAGAGTCATAAGTGTAGATATTTATTATGCATACGTGGTAAGGTTATGTGCATTGCACTAGATCAGCGTATCTGTTTCATGCGCTTGTTACCAGTGATTCACTTTGTGTGATTTTTTACACTGCAGAATACGCTATAAAATGCTGACTCTATATCTCACTTATGATAGTATTACAAAAGACGCGTTATAGCTCGTGTGACGACCCAAATTCAATTAGTAAACGAGACAAAAAACAGTCTATTGTAGCGTTTTGTTTTGGTTTGTCTAAACGATACGCATCACACTACAGCTTGTACGCTAACGTCGCTATTCTACACATTCAATGGCTGGATGACACAAAATATCGCATTCTTGATCGACTTGCAATTTACACATACATGACCTCGATGTCGCTACTATATTAGACTACTAAGTTATCGGGCACCCGTACGTAATTGACGGATAGTAAAACTGTATTCATTGGCATTGCTAAAAGAACATAGATGCAAAACAGCGGGATATAGTTCCACGTAACAGTACCATACACATCAAATTAGATAGAAGCTAAAAAATGAATTGTTCCAAATACACATCTGTGGCAGGCAAACTGACGTGTTTAATTCAAAGCCGCATTCTGAGAAAAGTCAATAGAAAAATATGACTGATTCAGTTAGAGACAAACTAAACATGCTGTTTAAGAGAAAGTACGCGTATCTGAAGTAGACGCATCGTGCAGTACCGTTTTGCGCACTTTTGTGCGGTATTTATCACACTTGGCTTAGGTGTACAACCTATACATAACGTAAGGACATTACCACACACCATGTAGTCGCCTTTGGCGTCATAAATCATAACAAACAATTTGGGTCATCTAATCATAAAAAATTAGGCTTGGTGTCGTCGAGGACACTTTAACACATTCCACATATAACTTGAGTAAAGTGAAGAAGAACCGCAAACAAGAATTGCAGAAATCAGAAGCGATTAACGAAAGACGATGAAACGAACAAGCGTCCAAATGAACATTTTTGTAGAAGGAGGAGCAAAATTAGACAAACATTGATCACCAACATAAACTACATATTTGACATCCAATTCGGAATGTAGAAAGTACTTACAGGTTATTGGCACTGCCGTTACGCTTGCAGTATAGTAATGATTATTAAATGCGACTTACATACACATCGACCTTGTTAGGGATACTTGACTTTGGAGTGGTTCACATTTTATTTTATGACATCGCATGCGTGCATCTAGTTAGCTCAAAATGTTTCACAATTGTAATAGCCTTTAGAATATGTTTTGCTCTGAAGAAGCCGCTCAGATAACCAAAGCAATGCTGGTATGTCTACTTACAAGAATCAACTACAAATTTTTGCATGGTGCTAGTTTTGCAAGTTTTTGACCTCACCTTATAAACCGGTTCTTTCAGTGTCGAAAACCAAACCGGATACATGGTATTTGCCAAAACTTGTTTTCTTTACTCACGGTGCATTCAATGTCGTTAATATATATCAAATACATGACATTTGGGAAAATCATTTTGTTATATTCAAGTTGTTCATATAACTTAAAGATATTTGAAAGCCTACTTAATTTGCGCTGTTTCCATTGTTCAACATACAAATAACGGTGCGCTACGCCAACGTATAGAGATGTTTTATGTAAAAGAAAGAACTACGTCTACTAAAGTTGCAAATGCGTGGTATCATTTAGATATGATTTATTATAGTGGTTTCGGTCAAACTCACAAACATGAAACGGCAGACATTTGTACAGCGTCCGTGGAACCTGAAGTGGGAGTTATAATGTAAATATAGTTATACGGCAGCATATTTGAGCTGTAAACCTGCAAAATGCTTTGTAATTGACAAGTGCTCCCGCATCGACAAACGGTGGATGAACATAGATAAGCGTTGGTACGTGTTTTAAAACATATTTAAGATTAACTTACACCGCCAAACCTAAAATGCTAAAATAAAATTAATTTTACGGAAGCAACTCAAACAGCATAAACACCGTTCGATTCCACAATTAAAGCCCTATGGAAGCATCAGCACTGGTCTGAATCACGCATTTAGTCAATTCGCGGGAAATTTCCACACCAATCATCCCAAAAGCATCACCAAGCAACTAACATTCAGTCAAACAGTTTCGATAACCAATCGATCATTAACGTTTTTGCGCATGCCCGCATTTGTGTGATATTGTCAAGTTTGGTTTCTTGATTAGCACAAGTTACAAAACGCTTTGTCTTTCTACATTGTATATATCTTCTTGAGACGCTTGAACTATTCTAACATCTTCAAATGCATAGACATGAACGATACATAATCTATGTGAGGAAATTTATCCAGACATGACCTTATAATTTGATTCACACTCGGCAAAAAAAGTAAGAACACGAATAGTGCTAACTTTAACGTGCTTTTGTGTATATTTCCTATGTTACATATCATTCTCCTTGAGTATCCCACCATTCAAATCTAAACGGCATTCAGATATGTATTTCTTATTTTGAATATTGGAAGTGCTTGTTAAGTTCATTCATCGAAAATATACACGACAAATCACAAATTTTGAAGGATACAGATTTTTACCATAACTAAGTCACGCGAGACAGCAAAATACTCTGTACATCATTGCCGGCTTCAGGCTTCATGAAGCAAGTCATCTCAAGCCGAGAACGGCATGCAATATAGCACAGCGTAAGCGCGATGTTTAGTAAGCAGTGCAATTGGATGTGCACTTATGAATCGCTGGATAATTCAACAAAACAATCAAGTGAGTATGTAAGATACCTATTCATAATATCTTGTACGAATGCGACAACTCGTGAACCATGCACAATTTGTAAATGAAAAGGAATATGTTATCTAAACCACGCACAACCACTCGATATCATCCACTACTACAATGGATTGAATCACTACATACAAACGCGATGAAAAATCATTAATAATGGTACATGACTATAGGTAAGAACTATATACAAACGAGGTAAATTCCATTAGCACTACTACAGGAATATAGGTAACCAGTGATATTTATACCGTACAATACGTCTAGAGACGATATTTCCTATATTGGGTCTCACCACTCGCATATACACCAAACGATAAAAAGCAATACTCATACTTGAATATATTTCTCTTATTGTCAATACATTTAAAGCTCCAAAATGTTAGCACTCGGTCATCACATGTCCTTATCAATTTTGCTGGACCTTCAATAGCGTATACCTTTATGCATTTTCGTGTTTGCCTGTACCAAATTACGCAATATGACGATTGTTAAGTAGTTAACTCTAGTGACAGTTTTTGGCCTTTTTTGGACTTAGCTCGATCAATTTGCTCGCCGCTCACTTTTAATCGCTATGATTTTTATCAGTATTTTTGTATGCAGATAATGTGGTCGTAAATTCTGTCCGAATTGACCATCATGGATTTGTATGGGAGCATGTGCTTGCACTGGCTTGCGTCGCACACTGTCGGACGTCGTTTTGCTTGCGAGTCACATATATAACTGGCGCCGATAGATTCCTACTCAATCGCTCGCTATGATCGCTCAAAGGAGTGGCCGTATATTGATGTCCTTGACTTTATGTCACTGTCGTCCGAAGTATAGAATCATAGTTTATATTTTGCTGCTTATTTGATGAGCTCGAAAATCATGAGAAGTCGTGGATCTTTCATGCACAGATCTGTCATTTTCAAGCGCGACCGCAACGACACTCATCGACCTAATATGACACTTCCGTCGCTCGACATGCCCGACGTTGCTACGCAATGGAAGCAGCGAACAGCAAGCGCTATTCAATCGTCTGTTGCTGTGCCACCAGATCCAGCGATCGACAGTGTCAATGGTACATCGACAGCATCGCAGACAGCAGCAACAACGAGACCTATAATTATGCCACTGCAGCATGTACGCAGTGACAGCAACAACAACCAGCAAGTGCACCCATCAGTCCACTTGGACGCTTTAGGCAAACAACTATCGCCACGAACACCGCGTGTAGCGCTCATCACAGGCATCACTGGTCAGGACGGGTCGTACTTGAGTGAACTGCTGCTCGAGAAAGGCTACGTCGTGCATGGCATCATCCGACGCTCCTCTGCATTCAACACGACGCGGATTGAGCATCTGTATCGCGACCCGCACTTGACCGACGTGCGGCTGTTCTTGCACTACGGCGACCTCACGGACTCGTCGAACCTGTGCCAGATCATCGCGAACGTCCGGCCGGACGAAGTCTACAACCTCGCAGCGATGTCGCACGTCAAAGTCTCGTTCGAGATGTCCGAGTACACTGCCGATGTCGACGCAATCGGTGCGCTGCGGTTGCTCAATTGCCTCCGCACGTGTGGCCTTGCGGCCACGACGCGGTTCTACCAAGCGTCAACGAGCGAGCTCTTTGGGAAGATCCAACAATGTCCACAGAACGAACAGACGCCATTCTACCCGCGGTCACCGTATGGCGTCGCGAAGCAGTTTGCGTACTGGAGCGTCGTGAACTACCGTGAAGCGTACAACATGTTTGCTGTGAATGGCATTTTGTTCAACCACGAGAGTCCGCGGCGTGGACCGACGTTCGTGACGCGCAAGATCACACGCGCAGTCGTACGCATTCGCGCGGGCGTCGACGCGTGTCTGTTTGTGGGCAACTTGGACGCCAAGCGCGACTGGGGCCACGCGCGTGACTACGTCGAGTGCATGTGGCGCATGCTACAGACCACAACGCCGCAGGACTTTGTCGTCGCGACGGGCGAGTGCCACAGCGTCCGCGAGTTTGTCGAACTCGCATTTGCGCGCGTCGATATCAAATTGCGCTGGACCGGTGCGCGCGGCAGCATCGACGAGTGTGGCGTCGATGCAGGCGACAACGAGTCGCACCGCGTGGTCGTGCGCATCGATCCGCAATACTTTCGTCCGACGGAAGTCGATGTGTTAATCGGCGACGCGAGTAAAGCAAAAGCCGAGCTCGCGTGGGAGCCGCGTGTGCGCTTTCGCGACCTCGTCCATGAGATGGTCGACGCAGACGCTGCGGTATTAGCAACGCACCCAGGTGGCTCGCACCATGTGCAGTGACTTTTGTGTGGAGCAAGTGGGAGAATGTCTAGTGGCATAATGTGCAAGCTTGTGTTCATAAACGGTCCAACATGATTATCATGTTTGTCATTACTGTACTGTTGATGCACATAAAACATCCTAAAACACATCCCGTCGTGCATTGCTACTGCTGCTATTGTCACTCGTTGTGAGTTCCATGCCAATGAACCGACGGCTCAAGTGATTCAATTTGCTGGCGACCAAGTCCGTTGTTTGTTTGAGCAGCAGCTTTGCAGCGTCGTCCGTGCTCGTGGGACTCGCCACGTCGGCTTGTGCTTCCGCAAAGCCGTACCAGAGCGCAGGGATTGTCGCGCCATGGTGGTGCAAGTCGTCGTCGTTCAAACTGCGGTCGTGCGCAGCAAGCGACTGTGCTGCAAGCAACAACTGCGGCGATGTGAGCACCATGCGGCGCACACCGATGCGCACAGCGCCTTTCTTCATCCCATCGAGCCGCACGAGCGGGTACCAATCATCGAATGCTTCGTTCCGCGGCAGCGCGAGCGACAAGTGGACTTCACCGAGATGTTCGTCTGCAATCACGCGGTTCTTGTTCACGACTGTGATGCGCACGTGCTGCTGGTCGATCGCAGGCGACGACGGGACCCAGAACACAAAGCGTTCGTTGAACACGGGGCATAGCGTCGCAGCGGCAACGCGCGTGGATTTCGACGTTGCGTCGAATTGCACGACGACGAACGGGTCGCTCTCGCCGTGGATCAAGTCACCGACGCTCAAGTCGCGTGCTGCGAGGACCTCGGCGACAATGAGTTCGCCATACGGCGTCCCACTTGCCACAGCGTTGCTGCTCTTGCTGTTGTTGTTGCTGGTGTTGTTGCTGCGCTGGCTTGGGTTGTAGATGTTGAGCTTTGCAGCCGTGCCAGCAAGTGGACTGAGTGCGTTCGTGTTGCTGTCATTGCTATTGCTATTGCTATTGCTCGTTGGCATGTGCTGTTTCCACGTGGTCGAGAGCGTTGCGAACGAGAGCGACCGCGTTGCTTTCGATTTCGCCGCGCCAAACAGTTTGGTTTCCGAAAGCGACTTGAACATGTTGTTCACGACAGCAGTTGCGTTGTTTGTTGCTGTTGTCGTCGGTGCGTTGCTGCTTGCGTTGCTGCTGCTGTGGGTCGATCGATTGACGATGACTGCAGCAGCAGCAGTGCACTTGTGTGTCGGTTCGATGCTGGGCAGCGGTGTTGGTGGCATCGTATGGTCTGGCGCTGGCGTCGATGGCGAGTCGATTCGTGCAGCTGCTGCTGGCACGATCGATGCTCGAAAATCGCTTGTGGCTGGTGTGGTGCTGGTGCCAGCAAATGGCGCAATACGCTTTGCGAAGCTTGTTGTTGCAGTTGTAGTTACCGTAGGTGCAGTTGCTGTAGGTGCAGCACCATTAGCGTGCTGTACTGGCGGCGGCACAGTCGCGTTGCTACTGCGGCGCTTGGGCACGACCGGCAGCTCGGCGCTGTCCGCTGTTTGGCTCTGCGACCGCGTTGCGCGCGTCTGCCAAAAGCTCTTCGCGCGCTGGAACTCGTTCACACTCGCGTCAGTTGCGGTTGTTGTCATGGTTGCAGTTGCCATACTTGTCCCTTCCTCGTATTGTGCGTTGCTGTTGCTGTAGTTTTGTTAGTTGCTGTAAAGACGGCGGTGGTCGCTACGGACTGTGTGCTTGTGCTCGGATTGATGAATGAGGCAGCGAGAGCACATGTGTCGAGCAGCGCCTTTGCCGTGCAGCTGTCAGACGCATGTTGTGTTGTTTTCTTATAGGCGGACAGGAGAGTGCTGATATGGTTGTCGTTGCTCCAGATCTGCACGATCGACCATGTGGAAGATAGCAGCAGCTGGCAATACTCTGCTGCCTCTCTCTATCGCTCGTCCTCCTCGCCCATGCAAATTGCAATGGCTGCACGTTTGCTTTCACTTGGTCGCGCTGCATGGTGCAGGCTCTTCCGCATCGCCGCCTGCTGTGCGCGACAAACTGCATCGTCATACTCGACGGCTGTTGTTCGCAAAGGCGCTGGTGTTGTTGTGCTGGCTTTCTCGAGACACAAACAATTCAGACATTGCATTTTGCTCAAGTAAATGTCGTTGTTCAATGTACTCAACGTGTTCGTGGCAAGCAGCAGTGCGCGTCGATCGTGACCGCTGTCGCTCCATCATGCATCCTGACATCGTTGCGATTGTCGTGCATCACGTGTTGTTATACGTGCGACCATGTCTCGATGCGATTGCGTGTGGCGCCGTAGGGTTACACCTTGCATTCGTCTGGCAGCCTTTGCGACGACGGTCAACGTGTGACACCAGTTGAGAGTCCTTGAGCCAGTTGGGACACAGGAACAGACACACAGACGCACGCCATGCAACTTGTCGTGGCTGTAAAGCGCACGCACACGCACGTTGTCACAGATGATCACTCGCGAAACGCAATATGGCAACATGCAAACACATCGACACGACCGACGGCTTTGTTCAATGTTGGACACATCTACATCCACGATACATCTACATCTCTCTCTCTCTCTCTCTCTCTCTCTCTCTCAACTCCTCACACGAGCGGACATTGTCACCCACGCTACACGATGTAGCCGGCGCTGCTTCACTCACACACACATTCCTAGTACGCAAACGAATCGGACCGCGACGTGACGCCACTGCGGACGATATCGTCCGAGTTCTTGCGGCTCGCACTGCCAAAGCGCGCCTCGTACTCGTCGAGCGGCAAGAAACAGAGCTCTGCGTCGCCATCGATGCTCTTGATGAGCTTCACGATCTCATCGAGCTCCATCTCGTACACCGGCAAGCCATTCACCGCAACGACGACGTTCCCGACGGCGACCGCGCCGCTCCGAGCAGCTTGACCGCCTGGGATCAAGTTGTGCACGACTGCAACGCCACGCTCTGCGTCGCGTGCAAACTCGATCCCGAGCTGCCGCGAGGCGTCGAGCACGACTGTACAGGCGGTCAGGAGCGACCGGATGTACTCGAGTGCGATCTCCAAGCACGTGACAAAGTACGCGACTTCGCCGTGCGTACTACCGCCATCGAAGAACGTGATGAACTCCCGCAGTGCCGGTGGATCGTCAAGGTTTGCTTGAATCAGGACGTAGATGAACGCAGGAATGAACTCATCGGCGTTCATCGGTGCGTTTGTGGGATGTTCTGTATGGAACACGGTATAGATCTCTTTACAGGCTGCCAGTAACGCTGCGCGCTTCATGTACGGCAAACTTACTTTGTCGACGTCCCGCAATCGCGCGACAGCGCTCGCCCAGTCACTCGGAGATAAACTATCGGGTCCAATGCCAAAGAACGACTGCGCTTTCGTTTGTAGGATCTCCATCTTGCCTTTGATCAATTTGGTATCGACTTTTGTTTGGACGACAATATTGTCGACGATCGTCCGATAGAGCGGGAACAAAATGCGCTCTTCGATCTGGTCGTAGACGATCGCGAGGATCCGTTCGATGAACTCGCCGGCATCGTCACTGAAGTTATTGGTCTCCTGCTCACACAACTCAGTCTCGTCGTCTAGTACTGATGACGCGTCCGTGTGGCCACCCAGCAAGCGCAATTCGTTCATGCGCGTGTGGATCATGTAGTCCGCAAGCCCCGACATGAACTGCCGCACGGTCGCGTTCGAGACACCGGTGCGGCTGCTGTGGTCGCGAATGAACGCGCCGCTCGTACTACCTTCTGGTGAGTACGGCGACG
>JAADXH010000243.1:0-29920 GCA_023337595.1 Globisporangium camurandrum
AGTGCGCCGGCGGCGACGGGTGCAGCGACGGTGAGCGGCACGGTGGACGTGCTGACTGGCATGGCGTCGGGCGGGTCGAGCGGTGCGCTGGGCTTGAAGACGGGGACGTCGTCTTTCGGCACGGGCGGGTCGATCACCGTAGCTGTAGGCAGCGGCGGGTCGGGCGTGGGCGGCAGCATCTCGCTCTCGGCTGGCAACAGCGTGCAAGGAGGCACTATTTCGATCAAAAGTGGAACTAGTTTGCTGAATCAGTGTAGCGGTAACGTGGTTGTCGCCTCGGCTGACGCTGATGTCTCCCGTGGAGGTGGAACCGGCTCGCTCTTGCTAAGCACAGGTGCTGCGCACGACTTATTAACTGCGATTGAAAAGCCGTCCGGATCAGTGCGTCTCTCTACTGGTGAAAGCGATGGCACTGCAGGCGAGATCTCGCTGTCTGTTGGAAGTAGCGGCACAACCGGTGGTGGTCGCATCTTGATCGCCGCTGGCGATAGCTCTGCAACCGGCGGTGCACTGGTTCTGACGAGTGGCGTGGGATCTACGATCGCGAGCGGCGAAGTCTCTCTTGGCAGCGCATCCATCGGTTTCGCCGTTACACCAGCGCTGGCTGTGGATAGCGGCAATGTCGATGTCTTCTCTGGCGATTCTTCACAAGGTTCGAGCGGAAGCGTGACGATGAAGACTGGCGCGTCAAGTTCTGGCGCTGGTGGATCCATCGTGTTATCTGTCGGCGGTGGCACTGCTGCAACTGGCGGCGATATGACGATCTCGGCTGGCGCAACGTCAAGCTTGACTGGTGTCGGTGGCCGAGTCAAGATTTCGTCGGGAGAATCCAAGTTGACTGGGGGACTGCTCGCGCTATACAGTGGCGAGGGTTCGGCGATGAGCTCGGGCGACATTGAGATGTTCACTGGGGACGCACCGACAAGCGTCAGCGGCGATGTGACAGTAGCGTCCGGTATCTCTGGCATCGGCAGCTCTGGGTCGGTGATACTCTCGACAGGTCTCGCGACTGGAGGCGCAGCAGGCGACATTTTGCTCACTGTTGGCTCTGGCAATACTGGTGTCGGTGGCGCAGTGTCACTGACTGCGGGAAAGACGACGTCGTTGTCTGCTGGCGGGGGCGCTGTTTCGCTCACAGCTGGTGAGGGTGCAACATCCGGAGGCAAAGTTACTCTCACTGGCGGAGTTGGTCGAACAGGACCTGGCGGCTCACTACTGTTGACAAGTGGAGTTGGGGTGACTAGCGGTAGCGTGGAAGTCGCATCTGCGGACAAGTTGACAAGTGGAGTTGGGTCAACGGGAAGTGTGACGATCAAGTCTGGAACAGCGCAGTTGACTGGCGCAGGTGGCAACGTGCTCATCGCCGCAGGCAAGGGACCGTCGAACACTGCTGGAAGTGTCACGATCTCGGCAGGTGAAAGCACGGGTGCTGCTGGCGTCGGCGGAATCGTCTCCGTGAGCAGCGGGAAAGGTGTCACTGGCGGTGAGGTGAAAGTCTCTGGTGGCGTCGGAACAATTGGTGTTGGCGGTGCAGTGACGATCACGAGTGGCATCAGTGACAGCGTGGGAAGCGGTATCGTGTCGCTGGCGTCTGGTGCATCGGCATCCACTGGCGCAGTGCAGATCGGCTCAGGCATCGCGGACACTGGAGCGAGTGGTGACGTGACGATCTCGAGTGGCGACTCTACAAGCAGCGTGGCGGGGAACGTTGTTGTGAAGGTTGGGGAGACCACGACTGGTGCGGGTGGCAGCTGGACGGCAACTGCTGGTGAGTCCCTTGCTGGCGCAGGCGGCGCGGTGTCGGTGACTGGCGGAAAGGGTTCCGATGCAGGCGGCGCTGTGACGATCACAAGCGGCGAGAGCACAGGTGCTGCTGGTGGCAGCGTGACGCTCACGGCTGCGAAGGGCGGCACTGGGTTTGAGAGCGGTGGCGTGACGATTGCGTCCAGCGCTGCAACGACTGCAAACTCTGGTGCAATCGAAATCATGACAGGCGCGTCCAGTGGTGGATCCGGCGGTGCAGTGACGGTCGGAGTTGGCGACGCGGATACTGGCGCTGGTAGCGCAATCACGTTGGCCGCAGGCACGACGTTCGACGGTGCAAGCACTGGAGGCGACGTGAACATTTGGGCAGGCGATGGTGGCACACAAGGCGGGTCAGTGAACCTCCGAGTCGGCGACGGAGTGCAGGACGGCGGACTGTATGTGAAGAACCCGGACGGCACTACGATTTTGTCGGTCACGACGACTGACATCAGCGTGACTTCGTCGAACATTGAGCTCCACGCATCGTTTATCACGCTGCAAGCAGCGAGTGACATGACGATATCGGCATCGAGCATCTTGCTCCAGGGCGGTGATGTTGAGATCGATTCACAAGATTTGGTGACGACGTTCGCGGATGGTCTTGGTACGCACGAAGTGTTCCGCGTGAGCGCATCTACCGATACCGTGTCAGTCAGGACAAAGCTCCAGTTCAATCTCGACGAGTCACTGATCTCGCATGAAGGAGCGATGAGCTTGACCATGACGTCGCCGACGCTCGTGCTCAAAAGCACAGCGGGCAAGATGAAGGTCGATTGTGCGAGTGGCGTACTGTTTAGCGGCGCGGGCGATGTCGAGTTTGGCGGTGCAGGTAATGTCATATTCAGCAGCGCAACAGGCAACGTGCAGCTCAACAGTGCGGGTGGCGTACAGTTTGGCGGCACGGGCGCTGTCGTGTACAGCGGATCGGGCGACGTCGTGTTCAGCAGCACAACGGACGAAGTGCAGTTTAGCGGTGCGGGCGACGTCGTGTTCAATAGCGCAACCGGCGGCGTCCAGCTCAACACTGTGGGCGATGTCGAGTTTGGCGGTTCAGGGAACGTCGTGTTTGGTGGTACTGGCGAAGTGGTGTTTAGTACCAGCAACAATACGCCGTCGGCCGCGCTTTGTGTACAGGGCGCGATCCGGTACAGCGTCAACACACTCTACATCTGCGTTGCTGATGACGTGTGGAAGCAAGTGGCTCTAACGACGACAACGTTCCCGTAAGTGAACCAGCGCATGGGCAAGTGTCGAAGCAGCGACGAGAATGATGGATACATGTATTACATATTTGATTAGGTAGGAGGTAGTCGAGCGAAAGAGTCGACGACAGCAACGAAGTGCACCTCCCGATGCATATAGCGAGAAGCATAGGCTAGTGGTGGTATGAACAAAATATGCACAGCAGTTTGCATCTCCACATGAACGTGTGTTGGCTATCATTGATTGACTTTTGCGGTTGAGTTCAGCGTCGATCTGGTTTGAATCACTTGGATTTCGATACTCGGCGTGCACCCACACATTGTCGTCACGTTTGTATGCACTACCTTTAACCCGCATTCCCAGGCAGGGGGTGAATGGTGCAACCACAAATGGATAAACAATAACTATAGTAATGCTAATTTCTTTAGTAGGATTAATGTCCCACACGAAGGGTTCGTCACCTCGCCAAACGAGCCATGAACGCTCGCGGTGCGCTGCTCGCTGGTGATCGCACGTCACTACTCGACACCCGCAGTAGCAATGACAACACGCGAGCAGGAGCGCCGAGACCCAGCAATGTTGTTTTGCCGCAGTCACGCATGCAGACAGCGTCGGCGCGCGTCAACTTGCGTCACCTTGGCGCAATTGGACTCGTGCTCTTCTGTCTTTTCACAGCAGTCGGGCTCGTCCGCGTCATTGCAGTCTCAAACGAGGTGCTCGCTGCGCTGCAGCAACTCCAAGCAGTACCACGTTATAGTGGCGCTACAAGTACAGATGCAGCACCGATTGGTCGCGCGTTTTTGTCTTGGGCTGCAGCGCCACACAGCACTGACGCAACTGCAGCGCGCGTCTTGGTCGTGTACTCGAACGGCACGCATCTGAACAAACTTGCGCGCGCTGTCGAGCAAGGCGTGCGCAGCATCGTCACAAACGACTCGCTTGTGCGCGTGCGCACAGTCACGAATGCAACATTCGCAGACGACGTGCTCTGGGCAGACGCAGTGATCGTCGGTTCCCACGTCGTCAACGCCAACGTCGAGCCCAAAGTACGTGCTGCACGATTGTCGCATTCGACTCGAATGCACGCGTGAGCTACACGAAGCTGGCTCTATGCTCACGACTACTATCTATACACGCACATTTGCGCAGATGGCAGCGTTCCTGAGCTCGTGGGTGCTCTCGGAGGACCTGAGCCGCAAAGTTGGCGCTGCGTTTGTCACGGGCGGCGGCATCTCCGCAGGTGAAGAGCTCACGATGGTCAACTTGCTGCACTCGATGCTCGTCTTCCGCATGGTCATTGTCGGTGGCGAGCGCTGGACGAGCGCGTTCGGCGCATCTGCTGTCGTGGCAGAAGGTCCGTTCGCGCTGCGCGGGAGCGACACACAGTTCCCATCGCGGTGCTACGCCACTAACCCGGATGCAGTGCACGAAATGTTCAAGGACAAAGCCATTGGGCTCGGTCGGCGCGTCGCGAACGTCGCTGCAGTGCTCCGCACACATGCGTAGGCGCCTCGTGCGAACAGCGTCTGTCCGTGGCGAAAAAAAACAGTCTGTCGAGCTGCCGCTAATAGCCAACGCTGCCAAATTGCTTGTAAGCAGAGTTCACAGTTAAGTCAAACAGACAATACGTGTGGTATATTAAGCTGCTGCAAATACGCGATTGAACAAACCACTCGATCGTTGCTATTTAGACTATGGGAACAGACAGCGTAGTGTCGCGAACGTGCGTCGCTATGTGGCGTCGGACGTCGTCTCGAGGGTTGTGAGCCACGTGGTTGTGCGATCGAACGCCCAGAACGTGATCGCTGCACCAGGGATCCCGCGTGAGAACGCTGCCTGCCAGCCACGAAAGAGCTGCGCAGCGCCGTGTTCACGCACGAAGTGTGTCGTGCGTGCAACGAGGCCAGTTGCTGCGCCGCGCGTCGCGTCGACCTGGATGAGCGACTTGACTGTATCAAACGGCAGCGCGACGGCCCAGAAGCTGATGCCGCCAAATGCGCCAGCTGCCAGTAGCGCTGCTGTGTCGTGGCCTTGCAATGCTGCGCAGGTGCTTAGCTGCGCGCGCGCAAAGTCGTAGCCGAGAAAGTAGCACGCGACGCCAAGCGAGTCGCGCAACACAGTTGTCGTGAGTCCTTTCCAGAGCGCAAGCACGCCCTCGCGTTTGATGACCTGTTCGATGCAGTGCATCGTGCCACGGTACATGCGGCTCGTCCGTGGCCGCTCGTACTGCACCTGCAGTCGATTGCGCACGAGCTCGACTGGCGTGACGAGAAATGCATTGAGTCCGCCTGCGAGCGCGCCGCTCATGAGCGAGACGGTCGACGCGCTCAAGTGTGCGTGTGGCAGCACGTCGTTGCGCAGCTTGGACGACGTTGTGAAGATGACTGACTTGTACACTGCTTGGCTAAAGAACGGCGGCAAGAAGCCCTTATAGAGCGCGCGAGCGCCTTCGCGCTGCAGCGTCTGTCGGAAGCAGTCGGCGAGGCTGCGGAAGCGGTGTGGTGAGATCTGCAACCGCGTGCGCATCGTGTCGAGCGGGTGGCACACGACGACGCTCGCCATGCCGGCGACCGAGCCGGCAATCACCGACTTGGCGGCGGGCGAGAATGTCCGAGTTGACGACGATGTCATGCGATCTGTATCCAATGTGACGATATGTCCGATCGCGATCGCTGTAAGTGCACACACAAAAGAGCAAATTACCCTTGCTTTTGTCACAGTCGCGAAGTACGATAGCAAATGATCTGGTTAGAATTACTTGGATTTCGATACTCGGCGTGCACCCACACATTGTCGTCACGTTTGTATGCACTACCTTTAACCCGTATTCCCAGGCAGGGGGTGAATGGTGCAACCGCAAATGGATAAACAATAACTATAGTAATGTAATATTAATAGTAGGCCATTTGTCCATTATAAGTCGCACAAAGAAGTACAGCTTCATAATATATTTTTGCTTGGTACCGCATAACGTATGTTGTCTCCCTACTAACGCTCTTCTAGTATTTTTAATGGACATTGCAAAAAAGAACTTGTGCGTTAGTAACAATGGAAGGATACACCTCACATGTTATATTTAAGAAACTGATCTGCGATTCTATACGTGATCTCGATTGATACTTCTTTTGACATTTCTCAAAATGATACTAGTTTTAAGCACTCATTTGTATTATTTCGATTGTATGAACAGGAATTTCAAAATATGAATTTACAAACACGTTTTTTCAAAAAAGACAAACACAAAAAATTCAGTATTTGTAAAAGTTGTTTCTTCGAAAGTTCTTCTGATTCATCAAGGGAATACTATATTCCAAACGTACGCAGAATATCCGTTTGACATCCCTAATCGACACTCGCGCATGCGATCTTTACGGGGATATGCTCAAATCCCAAAAAGTTCAGCACGATTCATTGTTCTTCTCGCCAACATCAACAACGATGACGACCACGATCGTAAACCTCACCGCCGCGAAGCCCCAATGAGCGTACAAATTAGTGCGTGTGCATGGCTACTCCATCGCAGACGCATCGCGCGAGCTACTGGTGAAGTACGACGCGTTGTACAAGTACTTCTGGCGCTTGCGCCAGCGTACGCGTACGCAACCGTCGCGCAGTAGCGTCCTCGAGGTGATCCCGTTCCCTCATCCAAAGCCGTTCAACAGAATGGTTTCGTATCTGAGGCAGGTGGATACATCACTGGGCGTCGCAAACTATCTAGCAACAGATCCTACGGTTCGACCACGTGTATGATGGATCACGTGTACTAGAGTACAATTTAGCATTCGTTCGCTTACGCTATGTAGATCACCGATCTCCAGAAGACGACGTCCGCTGTGCTCGAGCGCAAGATGTGATGGTCGTCGACCGCCAGCAGTCCAGCGATCGTTTCTCCAAAATCCCGGAACTTTTCAAGGTGGGGTGGATCTGCGTGCGTCGCCGTCGGGTCGCAAGATGCACCATAAGTTTTTTAGCATCAGCAACGAATGGGTCGTGACAGGTGCGTCTATCATACTACTGTAAGTAACTACGTCCATGCTTCTCGGCTTTACAATACACATCCTACTGACTTTGCTTCCACACGCTATAGGCTCTTTGAACTACTCGAAGGCAGCTACTAACACCAACGACGAGAATGCGGTCGTGATCGACGATCCTGCATCTGTTCGCGAGTACATTAACCTTTTCCAAGTCGTTGTGGATGAAGAACGTGAAGATGGACACCGGAAGATTTAGCAGTAGCTAGTCAAAGGACGGCTTGACGGCGTATGGCAGCTGTCATATAGCGAGCGGTGGTCAAAAAATGCAAAAATTTTCCCCATTTTGTTCTCTTTTTCAAAAAATAGTCTCTAGTTGTTTTGAGCATTGAGGTACCGTATTTAACTTGAATGAGTCATTTTGTTTTGCCAAGCCATAAATTGAGTTGCGGCACAAGACGAGCAAGATGGAGCCACTCTCGACCGTGGTCGGCGCGATCCAGGCGTTATACGGCATGGTGCGCTGTCGTACGCATTCTTGCATGCATCTCTCCTACTGTATCATGCCGTCATCCTGGACGATGCACTGCTAACTTGCCATCTATGCGTCGTGGTGCTGCAGGAAGGCGTCGAGCGTCAGCGTGAGGCAAACACGTTCCTGCTTGCGTTTGCCGAGTCCGAGGTGTGTGCATGTACACTCCTGCTGCAAAACGTAGCTGTATCCTCATTCTCTCACACGCACACTATGTAACGGGATGGAATATACACATACCATCGATACGCAGGCAGCATGGGCAGTTGGCACGCAATTGCTGCTTGACGCGTCGCTGCAGCTCCCGCCCGAGACGCTCTTCTTTGCAGCAAATATGCTGCACACCAAGACGCGACGCGAGTGGGCGCGTATTCCAGCAGCAAGCAAACCTGCACTCGCAGACGTGCTGCTTGCTGCGCTGCAAGACCTACAGACTGGACGCCGCGTGTTCCACAGCGCGCTCTTTAGCAAACTTTGCGCAACGTACGCAGTCGTGCTCCTCTCGGCGCCAGACGAGTGTCGAGCGCGTATCGAGATGCTCACAGCGCCAGCGACACTTGCACGCGCACTCGCAGCAGGCGACCGCGCGCAACTCCTGTTTATGCTCACACTGACGCGCTGCGTGTGCGACGAGATGGCGGATGCCGACCTCCCGTTCGCTGCGCGTGACGCCATGGAGATGCATCTCGCTGCGCTCAGTGAGCACGTCCCGCGTGCAGTCGCTACGGTCGTCACTGCGTGTGGTGGCGGTGTCGACACTGGCGCCAGTGCGCCGTCATCCAGCGTCGATCTTCGCGCCGAGGCGTTTCAGTGCCTCAACGCGTGGATCAAGACTGCTGGCATCTCACTCACAGCCATGTACGAGTGTGACCACGTGATGCTCACGACGCTACTGGACGCACTCGGCGCCAAGTCGACGTACCTCTCCGTGTGCACCGAGATCCTCAGCAAAGTCGTGACGGTCGCCGAGTATCCACGTGCAATCGACCAAGCGCCAGCACTACGTACGGTTGCAAACGGACTCTTGAAGACCCGCGCAGCGTGCGAGAGTGCGCTCGTTGAGGACGAAGACGATGTGAGCCATGCGATCACGAGCGTCGTTGCAACGTTCTGTGAGACGTACGTCGAGTGGGTCGTCGCTGTCGACAGCCCGCCCGAAGCCACGGCGCTCGGTGAGTTCATGCTCTTGCTCGGCGCACATCCACGGCGCCAGATCGCGTCGCTCACGCTCGAGTTCTGGCTGCTCGTGCAGGACGAACCGGTCGCTGAGCGCCACGCGTTCTTCCAGCGCGACGCATTCTCGGCGCTACTCGACGTGCTGCTTCGTCAGTGCACGTACCCACAAGATGCACACGCAATGGACGAGCTGGAGCTCGACGACCTCGTCGCGTTCCGCACCGGGTCGCAAGGTGTCGCAGACGCGTTCCTCGCGATCTTCTCGCTCCAGCGCGTCGACGTGCTCGCACACTTGGCGACGCGCATTGCTGATGCAACTGCGAGTGCGTTCGCAACCGACGAGTGGTCGAGCATTGAAGTGTCGCTCTTTGCGCTCTCCGTGCTCGCCGATGACGTCAAGACGCAGCTCGCGCGTCCAGCGAGCAGCATTGCGATCGACGCACTTGTTGCGCAGATCCTCGAAAGCGTGCTCAGTGCATCAGCGCCGCATGTACTCGTTGTGACCGCAGCGGCGAAGCTACTCGGACAGTTTGCGACGTGGCTCAATACTAAAGCGACCGCAACCAACCACAGCAATCCCAACGCAGTCGACATTGTCGCTGCAGTACTGCGATACCTCGATGCTGCGCTCGGTGCGCCGCAAAGTTGTGCGAACGCCGCACGGAGTTTCATGCAAGTCGCTACGCAGTGCGCTGCGCGGCTCGCGCACATGCCTCCTGCGTACCTCGTTGCGAGCATCCAGCACTTTAGCGACGCACACATGGCTATCGCAGATCGACTGTTTGTCGTCGAAGGGCTCGTGCGCGCAGCTGTTGTGACGCCACAGTGCGCGGTGATTCTCGACGCTGTGCTCACGGACGCACTCGCGCGGCTCGACGACGCACTTGCGCGCCACGACGACGTTAATGCAGCGACGGTTGTCTGCAACGAGCTCCACGTGCTCGGCAAGGTCGTGCGCTTCATAGACGCGCCGTCGGACGTCGCTGGCGGTCGCGCGATCACCGTGTCGGCTGTGCAGCACATCTGGCCGCACCTCGCGTCGATCATCGCGCAATTTGGCGCACACGAGCCAGTTATGGATGCGTTGTTTGCGCTCTACAGCTGGTGTCTCCAGAGCCTATGCGAGGACATGGCGAGCGAGCTCGGTGCGATCGCCCACGTCATCGTGCGTGTGTTTGACGCCCATCGGTTCGTCGCGCCGCTCACGTGCGCAGCAGTCGCAGTCGACGTGTTTGGCAAGCGGAGTGGCGCAAACGCAAGCGACGACCCAGCACCAGATGTCCTCACGAGCTTCCGCGACCTCCTCAGTATGCTCAGTCGCACGGCATTCACGTTCTTCACGACGCACGCACTGAGCGACGCGCCCGACGTCCTCCGTGCGTTTTACGAGCTCGCGTACCGGTTCTTGCTGTTCTGTCCTGCTGCTGTGCTGACGTCGAGCGACTTTAGTGTGCTGATCGACCTCGCACTTGCGTGTCTCGGGAACCAGGACCGAGCGTCAACGAACGCAGTGCTCGTGTTTCTCACATTCTTACTGAGCGAGTCCCGCGGTCGCCTCGAACGCTTCCATCTACAGATCGACACTGCAGTGCTCGGGAGTGCGGCTGGTGTTGCGAATATAAATAAGAATGCACCCGACGCGCAGCTGATCAAGTGGATCGACGGCCTCGTCCGGGCGCTCGCAGCCACGAGTCCAAGCATCTTGTTTGACGCACTCGGGAAGCTCTTGTTTGCGCTGCTCAGTACGTATGGCGACGTGCCAGCAGTCCAGACAGCGCTTGTGGATGCACTGACCGCCAAGAGCGACGCACTTGGGCTCGCTGCGCTGGCGCTTGCAGATCGCGAGCGCGTGCTTGCGCTCTGGTTGCGCTTTGCGCTTGCGCCGACGCGGCAAGCTGAGCGACGCTTCCGTGGCGTGTGCAGTGACTTTGCAAAGATCTGTCGCAAGGAGCTCACGGCAGATGCACTGGAAGCGCACGAGTGGGATGGGTGAGTATCGTCGCACGGGTTGCGTGTTGTGTGTGTGTTACGACAGAGTGGACGAGAAATGTAGGAAGTGATAGGAGAGTAATAGAAAGAGAAAAAGGACGATTTGGTCATGTATTGCAGACGCAGCAAAATACAAGCGCTTGGAATACTCGCAGCTGTCAGAACGCTCACTGCTCATCTGCTCTTTACTCAAGCTCGCCAACCTGTTGTACAAACATAGAGACATACGTGTGTAGACAGCGACACACGTTAACAAGAGTCAGCATCGCGTCTGTTTTCACACGAGCGCACGAAGCTCTAATCACACTACTGATGTCGCTTGGAAGCGTTTATAGATGCGTACGAAAAAAACGTACGACAGGGTACTTGTCAAAGTAAAACGCGAGCGTCTCGTGCATCTCCTGCGTCTGCTGGTCGGTAAAGTCGCTCACGTCGTCGCTAATGTCCTGCTCGAGTGTATGTGTGTATGTGATCATCAGTGGTTTGCAACAGCAAAAAATCAGCAGTGAGCTGCGAGGCGTGCGACAAGTGATCGTACCTTCTTGTCGAGTGACCCGAGCGTCAGTGCACGCGTACACGCCTGCAATAGCATGGCATTCAAACCAAATACAATAGTGTGAGTAGCAGAAGGAGAGACGATGAGTGCGTGGCAGCAGCGCAATGGAAGTGCGAACAACGACGAGCTGGCGACGACGTACTTTGCCAGCAAACTGTGCGTACGTCTTGCCAGGACCATAAAACTTGGCGCCTTTTGTCACGTCCACGACCTGCGATTGCACAGATTATGTGTTCGTTTGTCATGTCCATACATGTTCAGGTGTCAGTTCGCTCCTATGCTGCGCAGATGTGAACAAGGGGACGAATGGAGAAAGGAGAAACAAGTAATGGAGCTGTTGTACCTTGCCGCCAATCGCAATCAGGATCGGAAGAGTCTCGTCACTGCCATCGTATCTGCAGCAGCAGCCGCAACAGTAGAAGTGGCAAACAAAACGAGAAAGCCATAGACAGTCAGTCGCATGCGTGAACTAGTCAAAGAGCTTGCAGCAGATGCGAACGGCTGCACACATGCCATGCGCACTGGATGCACATTGCGCCGCGAGCGTTCCTCTATTTTTACGTTGACACAGACCACAACTACGTACTTGGTGAGCTCCTCGTGCGTGTACTTGACGAGCTGTTGCTGCTGCTGCGCGCCGTCGATTGCAGCGTTGTGCCCTGTGCCACTGTGGGGCGTGTGGAACAGCGAGAACGGCCACGGACACGGCATGCCGCTCACGCGAAGCTGCTGCTCGATTGAGGGCCACGCGAACGCGAGCACTGCGCCAACGAGTGCTAGGCTCAGCCAAATCCACGTCGCGCGTCCTTTGGCCATATTGTCGTGTGTTGGTGTTGTCGTGTGCAAGTGTTGCGGTGGCGCTTGTTGCGGACGTGTGCGCGGTGTTGACTACCAGTAGTACGATGGTGTAAATGGCGAATGAAATGACGGATGCCAAGGTAAAGTGTGTGTGCATTACTGAACTGACAAGTAAAAGCGAGTCTGAAATGATTACAGTAACAACATGCTCCGCTTGGGCAACTGACTACTCGTCCATGACGTCTGCTGCTGCCTGCACGACGTACTTGAGCTGAAGGAACCCGCAGTCGCCGATCGGACCAGGCCCGCCCTTGCCGTTGCTGCTGCCGTAGTTCGGGTCGCAGTCGCACACGCCAGTTGCAAAGTCGCACACTCCGTGGTTCGAGCAGAACGCCGACTCGCGCGTGCCTTTCACCGACGTCTCGCCTTGCAGCATCGCACCGCCACTAGCAACGACCAATGAGCCAGAACCATCGAGGCCGTTGCTGTTGGTGCTGTCGCGCAGCAGCGCGTTCGAGCCGCGCAAAGGCGGCAAGTCACCCAGTTCGCTCAGGAGCTCGATGCGCATGACCGAGGTCCCAGCCGCGCACGCAGTCGTCGTGCCAACAAACGTCACGCGCACTTCCTGCAGCGTCGACAGCGCTTCGAGTGCACTCGTGACAGCAGCTTCGTTTGCAGAAGTTGAGATTTCGTCAGTTGTTTCGTCACGAAACGTCAGCGTGAAGCTCCCGCTCGTTGCGATGCACTGGACGAGCTGCTCGTCGACAACGTCGTCGTAGGAACTCGGGTTGTCGCCGCGCGGACACTCGTCTGGCGTGTGTCACACACATTTACAAGATTCAGGATGCGCTCAACAGGCGAGTCTATCCGACACACAACGAGAAGACTGTGGGTACACAACAAACGTACGCAGTGCACAGTCGTAGCCAAAGAATGGCGGGTCGCACACGCAGCTTCGGATACTGTCGCGGTCCCACGTGATCGCGTTGTTGGGGTCGTCGCCATACGAAAAGCCCGCGAGCTCGCCTTTGACTGTCGCGAACAGTGCAGCGTCGCGCAGTGCGAGGCACTGGCCATTGCCCGAGCACTCGACGTCTGCGCCGCCGCATGACACTGGGGACACACACGCGCACATAAACGCAAGGGGTGGTCAAGCGACTTGCAGCATCCAGCGCATGATGCGTGTGTGCATCATCACATCCCATGGCGCTCTCCCACTAACACAGACAAACACGCACACAAGCGTGCTCTAGCCACTCTGTACGTACTCAGCTCGCACGCTGTGCCTGTGTATGGACTCGGACATTGGCAGAGGCTGCTGCTGCGGTCGCATGCACCGACGTTGCTGCACTCGGTGCGTGTGCGATGCGCAACGTTGTTGTCGATCGGGTAGTCAAACCACGAGACGCCAGCAGGACACGCGCGGTCGGCGCAGTCGCCGCCTTGCCACCCCACAGCGCACGCGCACGTCCACGTCGGGGCTCCTGCGCACGTCCCGTGGCCACTACAGGATAGGTCGCCGGGACACGACACGGGGATGCGCGATGGGCTGCCGCAGTCGCCGCGGTTCACGAGCAAATCACCGAGCTCGCCGCGGCCGTTGCTGTTTGTGTACCCGATGTAGCACTCGCACTTGCCGAGTCGTGTGTCCTCACACATGCCGCGACGCGAGCACACGGCGCTCTCCTTCGTGCCGTCGATCGACTGAAGGCCGTTCGTGCTGACAGCGCCACCACCGAGCGCTGCGATACTCGAGCCTGGCGCAAGGCGTGCGCCGTCGACCACGACAGTCGGCAAGCTGCACATCGAACGACACGTAGCGCAGTGAGACAGACAAAGAGACGATCAATTGTGTGCGTGAGTACGTCTCCTGCTTTCAATGGTAGTGTCAAACTCCAACGCCAAAGACGCACTTGCCAAAGTTTTGCGTGAACGTGATGCTCATGACGCTCTGTGGCGTTTCGCATGCGATGGCGCCAGAGACGCGCACACGCACGCCTTGGATGCTCGGCAGCTGCTGCAACATCTCCTGTACACGCTCGGGTGACGCGTGAGCCGGGATCGGCGCACTCGTGTAATCTCGAAACGCGACCGTGAACGTCCCACCCCCTTGTTGCACTGGCGCCACGAGCTGGTTCGTTGGATCTGCACTGAAGCTCTGGTCGAGCGGTGTGCACGTCACACCGCGCACGATTTCCGTGAGCGCTGTCGTGGGAAACTTGAGCCGGTTCGCGATGTGACTCAGTCCGTCGACGCCGCCGTTCGTGCGGTCTGCGAGCACTGGCGCAAGGTCGCCGTCGCCTGCTGCGCCAGCTGTGACAACGACGACAAAGTCGATCGTAATCGTCGTCCCTGCGACACTGCACGCAGTCGCACTATTGTCAGAGAGCGTGACGTCAATGTCGATGATGTATGCGACCGATGCAATGAGCGTCGCGCGCAGCACATCGGCCGAGACGTCGAACGCCAGGTTGGCGACGCGCGTTCCGTCTTCAAACGTGAGGGCAAACTTGCCACTCGTGGCAGCGCACTCGAATGATTGAGACTCGACGACACGGCACGTGTCGATGCCTTTGACGATCTCCTTCGTTTCGACGTCAATGAAGCCGTCCACGCCGTTGAGTGTGAGCGCAACGAGCCCCTTGGTGTCCAAATTCGAGAACGTCATTGGTGGGACGTCGCCAACGAACGCGCGGTCCCATATCTGCGTGAACCGGAGCGTCACGTACGTACCTGTTGACGAGCACACGGTTGTGGTCCCAGCTGGTTCGAACGTCACACCGAGCGTCCCAACGAACGGGATCTTGCCCACGAGGCCGGCGAACGTATTGACTTCCGCATTGACCGGGATCTTAGTCACTGTGACGTTCCCAAACGTGAGCGAGAACACGCCAGCGTCAGCTGCGCAAATGAATTGTTGCACTTCGATCACTTTCCACTTTGGCACAACGACGCTCTGCGCTGCGTTCGTCGATGGGAAACTGATCAACCAATCCGTCTGTGTTGGTGACACGCTCGTGCGCGTGACTGTGACTACATCGATGCCGGTGAGTTCCCGCAGTGCACTGGCGATCGACATGCCGTTCGAGTCGACGTCAGCTAGTGCATTGAACCGGATCGGGCGGGTGTACTGCTTCCCAAAGAAGAGCACGAACGTGCCTTGTGTAAGTGCAGCGTCCGCGCGCAGTGTGAGCGTTTGCTGCTGGTAGCTCGTCGCGCACTCGATGAGCTGCACCTCGTCGACTTGGTTCGTCGTGAGCGGGTCGTCGCCGACTGGACAGCGCTTGAGCGCACAGTTTGGGCCGTCGTACGCGTCGTCGCACTCGCAGCCGTGGATCTTGTCGGCGTCCCAGACGTCGTCGTAGCGGAATGCAAATGCGTCATAGAGTTCACGCGAGACGAGCTCGTTCTGTGCATGCTCGCGCATCGAGACGCACTTGCCTCGTTCCAGACAGTTTTCGGAACAGTCGAGGAACTGACACGCGTCCCCAGTAAATCCTTGCTGGCACACGCACGTTCCGGTGCTCTGGACGCAGTAGCCTCGACCGGAACACTCGGCGAGCTCGTGTGCGCGATCTGTCGCAGTGACGATGCCCCATGCTCGGCCCTGCGGGCAAACAATGCCCGAGCAATCGTAACCGGTAAAGCCATCGTTGCAGTGGCAGGTGACGTAGTGGTCGCACACACCACGCCCCGAACAATCATTTGGACAAAGCGCCTGTGCGTAGCCTGCGAGCAACGCAACTGCACCAAATGCTGCGTATACGCGCAGGCAATGTTGCCGCAGCGTCATGTTGTTGGCTGTTGCAGTTTTTCCCTTGCAGCTTGTTGTGTCTTTTCATGATTCAAAATATTTCGAGTGAATTTTTCGTGCTAAACAAACAACCTAACAAAATTCGACACAGTAAGCTTAAAAGTTATAAAAACATGATTCGAGTTTGACACCAATCCAAAAGATCTTTGTGCACGCTGAAAAGGTTAAACAACTCAATGGGTAGCGTTTAAGATGTAACCTGATCATATCTTGGTTAGCAAAGAAAGCTCAATGCACGTCGAAACAACCCATCACCGGGTGTCTTTCTCCGCTCCGAGCGATTCAGCAGCTTCCGGACTGGATCGCGGACAAGCGGAATCACAGTACTAGACGTATTGTATTTGCATAGAGATACGAACGAGAAAAATGAGCGACAAGAGCAGGGTACGTGATTCGACGATCACGAAGTTAAGCATGAGCAAATAAGCAAGCTCTTGCGTCCATATAAGAAGACAAACCGGCTCTAAACTCGGAGATAAAGTTGACACTCACCCGAATCCGCGCGTAGCGCCTGTTTCTGACCAAAAAGCAAGTGTAAACATTGAGACGGTTCGTGGGCACGTGTCGTTGGACGAACAACCAAGATGTCGCGCACTTTAGCGGCACCAACGACCCAAACGCCAGCCATCTGGTCGCACCTTACGTGTCGCAAACCACGGGATGTACACTCATGTATCGTGATGGCATGGATCGGCCGCCAGAGTGGATATACGCAGCTTCGAAGTCTAGACGCAGCATCATCATGCGCTCGTATTGGACAAATGACAAGATTGCGCACAGCACCATACAGAAAGGCAACATCAGGGTATGCACGATGCCGGTCTTAAGCAAAAATCGGTCACCTGATTTCACATTCAGCAAAAAGGCAAAACTTTCTCATATTGTCAAGACAGGTTGTGGGTACTCACCTGCATCTTGCAGCATTTTTATTTGCAGTCCAATATCCTTTGCTGCTTGTAGCTTCAGCAATTCCACATCATACTTGACCATATGCACATCGAGGTAGGCACCTCAATATGTAAATTTGAGATTATCTTCCTCGAGGCACGGTCGCTGTATGTCTACGTCTGTGGTCGAAGCAGCCAAATCCTTCCACAGCTCAAGCATGTAGGTCTTGTACTTGCTTCGTAGCACGATCGGGAAGGCACGTGGGGTCAATATTGGCAGATTGTCAGTGACGTTTGTATCAAACTGCTGCTGAGTAAAGTGGACTGGACATCATCGTGAAGAGTGTCGTTTTCGCTGTCATTCTCGCAGCACAGATCGTCGTTTTTGCCGTCACTATTGCAGCTCGTATCGCACACTTGCTCGTTGGAGAAGAGCGGCCGTGTTGACGCTCGTTCGACCTTGATAGTCGCTAGGATGTGGTAGAGTTTGCATTGGTTGATTATCTTGTTGCGCACCTTCATTGTGCTGTCATCTCCTCTTCTTCATTATTCCCTCTCTTGTGAGTAAGCACAAGTCCACGTCGTCGTGGATCGATCGCTCCAGGCCGTTCATCTTGCTGCAGTGGTGTAAATGCTAGTCTTGGCATCGAGGATTGCACGTTTGTGTGCTTGATGTTTTGTACTTTGTAATTATTTTTGACACAACTTTGTAACATGCACACTCATTTAAAAACATGTTTCATGCTGATGTGGTTATTCAGGAGCTTTATGCATGCCCAACGTAAAAGTCAGCAAAAGCACCAACACGAGCACATAAGACGACATGTGCGTGAGTCGGACATCGCCTTCGGCGAGTAATAAATGTCAAACTGAGGCAACCTCCGTAGCACACGGTGCATAACCTCACATTATTTACTGTTCCTTGAGGACGACGAATGTCGAAATCAAGTCAAGTGACAGGTGTGAGCGTTCAAGCACGTCAGCAAATTCGAGGATTTTCGTGTAAAGATGGACACGCTCGTAACAATTGATAGGGAGATCGACATCGTTTCAATGCGGCTTTCGGTATGTCGCCATTCCACAAGTTGTAGAGCCAAGACGTACAACTACAGCGGCACTTGCGTCGCGATGATTCCTGGCATCGAAGCATTTATGACTAGAGTGGGCCTTGAATAGAATGTCCCTGAGTTTAGACGAAACAACGGGACACGTTTATAGGAGATGCAAGAACGAGGGAGCATTGCAGATTTGGCGATGTTGAAGTTCAAGACCCAGAAGATCAAGATCCAGCGGCGGCAGTAGCGAACATATGTGAAATACTAATGCATGTATCAAAGTTGCTTCACAGAGATAATTAATGCCGTCAAAGAGCTCCACTCTAAGACGTGCTTGTACCTGACCAAAAACCACAACTCTACTAGATTCCAATGTTCAAGACTAAAGATTTGTTGAATAATGAAGCGCGCGAAGCCAAGTCACTAGAACGAGTATGGAAAGTCTAAATCTCGTCGAGTTCTGCGAGCTTTTGAAATCCAGAGCGAGGTTATGCAGAAGCTTGTGGTGGTTTGCTAGGAGTTGCACGAGTCAAGCATGCGGAGATGCTACCGACAGCACCTGGGGAACTTGGGAGGAGTGACTATTTGGCTTGTTTAATCCAGCACATTTCGCTAGCGTATATAATATCGTCATACGATTTTCACACAACGTTTTCAATTTGCATTCATGTTTTTGATACTTCTTTTGAATACATCAAATATTGTACGCATTCCGCGCATAAAATACTGAACGTTAACTAACAGTACGACGATTTATGCTTTCCAAACTCGGTTTGATGTCGACGTAATGTATATTGCGAGATGCTATTTGTTTTGTGTACATCCAACACTGGCCGGTGGTATAGTTGGGAAACCTCATTCATTGCTGTTGTATTTTTCAAATCACATATTTAGTTGTAAACGAGCGTTAGAACTTGTCAAGTACGATTGATTGAGTTTGCGAACTGTTATATCACCAATTGCTGAATGTCTCCGTCCCATGTGTCGAATGCAAAACTTTGACTATTGCTTTCGATCTTAAAACCCATCGCTTTGTGTATGTTAACAGCTTCAATTATTTCAACATCATCACTGGTAAATAATTCACGAACCTACAGTACTTACTATGCATGTTAAATATGTATATAATATAGCGTAAACAGTAGCGTGGCATTAGGAAATTGATAAGATTATGTGGTTGTTGACTTAGCGAACAGTTTTAGCAGCATCACGACCAACAATGTTGCACCGAGCAACGACGTCTGCGTGGGCATCCTGGCGGTCGTCTGGCGCTACACGATTCTCGTCAGCTGTACTTCTACGTGGCACCAACTCGATAGTTTGTTGCGGCACCAGCAGCTGTGTTGCCGCGTTTGCGACAACAGCTGCAAAAGGCGCAGCACGGCACAAGAAGAGCATCCTCGTGGATGGCAACAACGTTTTGTATCACTACTACAATCCGCTGCAACCAGCAAATCGGTGCGTGCATGCACGTGTGTGTATGCAACTCTATCAGCGTGTTTGGTTGCGCACTCACCAGGCACTGCTTTCTGTCCACGAATGACCAGTGATGGCGTGCAGCGCGAGGCAGTAGACGGACTCATTCAGCTGCTCCAGCGCATGGACAAAACGCACTTGCCGGAGCACGTATGCGTCTTTTTCGACTCAAAGCGCAAGCCGACGATGCGCAAGCTCATCGACCCGACGTACAAGAGTCTGCGCAAACCGACACCCCAATCGCTCGGACCGCAGCTCGCGTCGGCTGCTGGCATTTTGCACGTCGGCGGTGTGAACTGCATCTCGGAGCCTGGCTACGAAGCCGACGACCTCATTGCGTCGTACACGGAAGCGTATGTCGCTGCTGGGTATGAAGTGCTCGTCGTGTCGAACGACAACGACTTTCTGCAGCTCGCACGTGGCGTAGCAGCAACAACGAGTGCACCAGCCGCGTCTTCATCCCAGCAGCAACTGGACGGAGGCAATGAAATAGACAATAGCGTTGATCGTGTCGATGCATCGGCGACAACAGCTGAACCACCAATCGGCTTTGTCGAGCTGTACCAGCCGAATAAGCGGCGATACGTGCGCGAGCGCCACGTACAGAGCCGGTTTGGGTTGCCGCATGCGCGCCTGGTGCCAGCGTTCTTGGCGCTCGTGGGGACGCGCTGGGGGAAGATCCAAAAGGTCGAGCACATGACTGACGAGCGCGCCGTGGCGCTGCTAGCGCAGTACGGCAGTTTACCAGCGCTGTTGCGCAATCTGAACGCGATCGACGACCCAGCCTTGCGCAAGAGCCTCAAGCACGCGATTAGTTCGATTGAGACGTCGCTCCGGATCGCGCAGCTGAACAATCAGATCACATTGCCGCTCGCGATTGCTGACATGGCAGCACCAGCGCTTGAGCGTCTTGTTGTAGCACCTCCACCGCCATCGTCGGTGGCTTCCTCGAGTAAGCAGCAGCAGATAATACGCAAGCAGCCACGTGGTCGCAAGTCTATCCGTAAGCTTGTGGAGATTACCAAACTACAGCGGGTGTCTTAGACGCGCGCGACAACATAGTAGTTCTCGATTATGTTGGTGTGAAAAGTTTACTCGATTTCGGTTCATGTAGGCTTACTGGAGTACCTGTTGACAGCTTATAGAGATTGGATAGCAAATTCTATTTTCTCTCTCTCTTTCTCTCTATCTCGCTCTCTTTCTCGCTCTCTTTCTCGCTCTCTTTCTCGCTGTCTTTATATATATATATATATATATATATCCCATTGTCTCTCTCTCTCTCAATTGATCTCTCTCTCTCTCTTGATCTCTCTGACTGCTTGGTCCGTCAGTTTTAACTCTCCTCCAGGCCGGATATTTGCTAAATTTGACATTATGGTACCAGAAGTGAAGTGACGCTTTGATCAATTCAATCGATGGGACATTGACGACTGCTTCTCACGACGCAGGCAGCACCTCTTTGTTGTGCACTCGCGCGCGCTCTTCCAGCAGACGAGCTCAGTAGCACAAAACACACGCGCCTCGTCTCCTACACATACTGTGCGTGGGAGTGCACGCAGCTTTGCTCGCCTCGATTTGGCGACACACTGCAGCAGTTGTTGTCGAACAGCGAAGAGTCGCGCACAAGTGTGTACATCTCACCACGCACACAAGAAGCGAGAACGAACAAGAACGAGCAAGTGAACTAGCATGGGTGCTGGCGCGTCAGTGGAGGGGCAGAGTATCGCCAAGATGCAGACAGCATCGCGGATCGTGACGACGTTTATGAAACTCTCCAATAAGCCCCACCACGCGCCGCTCGTGGCGGCGAATACCCAGTGGCGGATAGCAGCGCCGTATGCCGGCACGGCCTCGGAGCCGTCGACGACCGAACAGGAGCTGCTCAACATGCTGCACGACCCTGTCGGGCAGAAGCACATTGGGTCGTACGCGAAGCGCATCCATACATCCGAGACGTTCTTCTGCTGGGTCGAGATCAAAGAGTTCAAGGACGCGCCGTCGATCGGGTACCGCAAGTCGCTTGCGAAGCTCATTTACAAGAAGTACATCAAGAATGGCTCGACCATGGCACTTGGGAGCATCACATCGGACCTCATTGACCTTTACGATGTACGTTTCTTGTCTTTGTCATCGTCGTTTACCTTGCCGCTGTCGACTGACGATTGCTATGTACTTTGTTGATGGCGCACGCGTCCAACACACTCTCGCCATTGCCACAAACCACCATAGAAAAAGATCCAAGACATGGAGACCGATCCGAGCCACATGACGGCCGAGTTCTTTGACCCGATCATGGCGAACATCGTGACCGACATGTGCCAAAATACGTTCTTGCGGTTCAAGACGACGCCCGAGTACGAAGCGTACAAGCGCGACTATAAAGAGACATACAACAAAGTCACGGTCGCGGACTTTGAGTACCTCGAATTGCTTGGCAGCGGTGGCTTTGGGCGTGTCGTCCACGCACGCAAGAGGTCGACTGGCAAGCACTACGGTACGTCGTCCTGCCTACCTCATCGTTTGCGCTTGGAGCTTGGAGCTTGGAGCTTGGATGCGATCGCGTATTGACGCATTGCCACGATGGCTGTTGGTCACGAACTCATAGCAATCAAGATCCAGCTCAAGTCTGGTCTACTGGACGAACACCACGATCAATTGAGTCAGATCACGTCGGAGAAAGACATCTTGCAGGTGTGCCACAATCCGTTCATTCTCGACATGCAATACAGCTTTCAGACATCGGCACATGCGATCATCGTGACCGAGCTCGTGCGCGGCGGCGACCTCGGGGAAGCGCTGAAAGCGTCGCGCGAAGGGTACATCATTGAAGACCGCGTGCGACTGTACGCTGCGGAGATCGGCTTGGCACTGAACCACATGCACGAGCTCGGACTGATTTACCGGGACCTGAAGCCCGGGAACGTGCTGCTGGGTGAAGACGGTCACGTGATCCTCGCTGACATGGGCCTTGCTGCGGGCTTTGACCCGAACATGCTCAAGCGCGACGACACGAGCTCCAAGTACGTGCCACAGAACGCGAAGCTCACACGACGGAAGACGACCGTGGGGACGCGCGGGTACATGGCGCCGGAGATCATCTCGGGGAAGCTCGTGAAGCGCGATCAGCGACCGGGCTATACGTTCGCGGTCGACTATTGGTCGCTCGGCGTGACGCTGTTTGAGCTCCTGTGTGGCTACCAGCCGTTCAGTGTCTACACGGGTGGGAACTTTTTCCAGGAGGTTGCGAACGAAGAGATCTTCCGGCTGTCGCCCCGGACGCAGCACAAGATTGAGCTCCAGAAAATGGCCGGCGGCGTCACGTTCCCCGCTCACGTATCGAAGTGCGGGCAGGACTTTCTGAAACGCCTGCTGGACGTGACGGTCGACCAGCGCCTGGGGTGTAGTGCCGACAAGGGGTTTAGTGAGTTCATGGAACATCCGTTCTTTGAGTCGATTGACTGGGAGAAGCTCATGATGAAGCACATTGACCCGAAATTCAAGCCCTCGCTGCCGCTCTTGACCGACAAGCGGATCTACAACTCGTACGAACACATGATGTCGCACTTTGACGTGCGTGACAAGGACTTTATCCGACGTACGTCGATTGTGTTGTGTGTGCGGTTCGGTGTTGCTTTGTGGCTATATCGACGACACTGTGACTGTGCATGTGTACGACTACTAAGCACTAGCACGCGCACACTAATGCCTTGGATTGCTGCTACAACCGACCTCACACACTCCCGATAGACGACTGGTACGCGGACCCAGCACCAGAGCTGCAGAAGCACTTTGACACGTGGGACTACATCTCGCACTCGACGCTACGCGCTGAGCTCGGGATTGCCAAAGAGATGGACGAAACGAACATCCCGTACAAAGTGCTCCAGCTCACGGGCCATCAAGGACAAGCAGGGTAGAGCAGGCAAACACGGTAGTTGCATTTTGCATTTCGACAGCAAACACAAGCATGCACACTCGAGTCTCTTTGTTGATTCCACACCTGACCACACCTGATCTCACTGTCAAGCGTGTGATGCTATAGCGCCACACCAAAAGGAAAGGCAACACTACAAAGCACAAGCGTGCAAACAAACACGGCGCACTCAGACAGGCACGTGCACACGCCTGCGCAAACACACTTGGCTTTCGCACGCACTCATTCACACGCACAATGAATGCACTAGCACGCAGTTCCCGCGTCCGCACACAGCAGGCACGCATCCTGTTTACATGAATTCCGACGCACTTACAAGTAGATACACGCAAGCACACGCAGTCTCACACGCATGCAGGCACATATAATGGTGGTGGTGGGGGTTCCTCAGTCAAATTGATTTCTATGGAAAGTTTTCGATCATGCGTATCAGTGTGGTGGTACGTTGTCGTCACTGGAAGCCCCGATGGTAGCAGACACATGCAGAGATATGCAGATATGCAGACACACAGGCACTCGCTTGGCAGTGGCAGCTCCTCAGGAAAAAATTAGAGTTAAGTACGCTTCATCGACGCGTCTCAGCAACTTTGTGTATTTTTTCATCCTCAGAGCCGCAGGAGTGTGTTGGTCGATCAGGCGCGCACAGATGAAGGCAGGCAATGCATGTTGTTCGCACAGGCGCAGGTGTTGCTGTCGAGGTTGTCGTTGTCGTTCTTGTGCGCGTGTGCGCAAAGTCGAAGAAAGTCGAATGCTTTTGCTGGTGGAGTCGAGCTTGTCGTGTGGAAGGTTGCGATTCACGAATGGTCAACGACTGGCTCACATGAAAAGAAAGAAGCTGCAACTGGTGTGCACGTTTGTACCACACCATATTATTTTAGAGAGGCTCAGCTCACGCGTTATCACTGTATAGAGGACATTTATGCGTCGCTTCGGTGTACATCCGCACAATCTGCTCGGATCTTCAGCAGCAGCAGCAGCATCGTCAGCACGATGACGCTCGCATGCGACAACAACAACAATGACGCCGATCCAGTGAATGTGCAGAGTGCGCTGCGCGAGATGAAGCACGCAACCGCGCAGCTCGATGACATTTTGCAGCAAATGTGCGCAGCAAAACGCGCATCTACCGATGCACAGCCGACGAGTGCACGTGTGTCCGAGCCACAGCAGCACGCGCACGATACGCTGCGTCCCAACAACTTAGCCGACATGTTTGCACACACGCAAGAGCTGCCAGAGCTCCTCAACGTCTACATGCGCGGCCGCTTCGTCAGCACAGCCACAGACGCATCGTTGCCACCAACGTTTGTGCCACTGACGATCCAAACGGTACGACTGTCTCAGCTGCATCCGCTCGCGTCTTACTATCGCTCGTAGTTGACTGAGCACGAGCAGTACGCGCCTATTGACTACACGTCCAGCCATTTCCACGCACGCGCATTGTCCAAGCAGCGTGCAGTCGCTTCCACGCGCTCTTGCTCAACGACCTCGGGATGGTGTTTGCATTCGGTCACACAATCGACGGTGCTCTTGGCCTAGGGCTCGATGCACTGCCGCTTAACGATACGAGCAACGTTGTCGACGGTATCTTGACGCAGCCGCGACTGCTCACGTTTTTCTTTGACCGACTTGTGGCGGTGCAAAGCGTCGCGTGCGGTGGCGACGCGATGGTCGGTGCTCACTCTGCAGCAGTCACGACCGACGGCAGCGTGTACACGTGGGGCACTGGCGTTGCACTTGGCAACAAGTCGGCGCACAGTCAGTCCGAGCCGCAACGCATTGCGATGCCATCTATCGACAATACGCATCTTCTCGGCTCAGAGACGACGACGACGACACCAGCGACTGAGGCGCCGCACATCGTGTCGATCACCTGTGGTAGCGGCTTTTGTGTTGCGCTCGCAGCGAGCGGTCACGCATTTGCGTGGGGCAAGTGGAGCGACGGTCGCCTTGGTCTCGGTCGCATCCCGCTGCTGAACCAACGATCGCGCAAGTACCGACACCGACGGCAGTTCCAGTCGTTCCAGCTCTCGCCCAAGCAGCTGTGTGCGTTGAGCCCCTGTGAGGGAAACGGCGATAGAGACGCGGAGCTGTTCGTCAAGGTCGCGTGTGGTGACGCGCACTGCGTTGCGCTGACGCGACGTGGCGAGATCCTCACGTGGGGGCGTGGCACGCATGGCCAGCTTGGTCACGGCGCAACGAAGGATGCACTGTCGCCGACGCTCGTTGTCGTCACAGACGAGCACAACTTGGCGTGGCGAGACGTCGCTGCTGGTGAGCACTGGAGCATGGCGCTCGATGCGCGTGGCCGTGTCTGGACGTGGGGTGCGTGCGGTGGTCCAGTCCTTGGCAGCGGGAGCGGCACGGCTGCAAGAACTGCAGTGATCACCGAGACGATCTTGCAGTACCACTACCGACTACTCAAGCAATCATCGTCGTCGTCCGCGCGTGGTGGTAGTGCGACGATGTCGCCCCCGCCGCCACTGCCGCAGCTACGCTGGATGCGGCCGCAACTCGTACCGTGCTTTGATGGCGTCCGGATCAAGAAACTCAGTGCTGGACGGCAGCACGCGTGTGCACTCTCGAGTGACGGCGACCTGTATGTCTGGGGCGACGGTAGCGCCGGCTTCTCGAGTCTCCCGCAGCTCGTGCACACCACTACCCAGTCGATGTCGACGCATGCTTCTCGTGACGATGTCACTAGTGACAACAACAAGTTCGCACGCACTTCGACAACCTCAGCGATTGGTGCAGAGATCGTTGAGCGCATCGTGTGTGGCGGCGACGTCGCAATTGCGTTTACGTCCGGCTCGTTCCTCGCACAGTCGATGCGCTCACTGTATCGCCAGTGCGAGCTGTTGTCGACAGAGCACGAAAGCCTTGCACCTGCTGCGTTCACTGCTACTGCGACGCAACTCGGAGTTGACGTCGCGTTGCTCGTGTCAGGACGACGCTTGTTTGCCCACAAGCTCGTGCTCGCGCGACGCAGCGATGTGCTGCGCGACCTCATCGTGACCGAGCAGCGCGCTGTCGCTACTGCCGCGAATACAGAGGGCGGAGTTGCGACATCGCCAGTGCTGCTCGAACTCTTGCTACCGCAGCTCCGCCACGATGTCGCCGCCGTTGTGCTCGAGTTCATGTACACAGAAAACGTCTCACAGATGCTCGATCCGCAGTCGTACCTCGTGCGCGACGTGCTCCGTGCGGCGCTGCTGTACAAACTCCCGAGTCTCGAGCGCCGCTGTCGCGCATTGCTGGACGGTGAGTCGTCCTTGCTATCCCACATGAGCAGCAGCGTGCGCGTCGCTCCACTTGACGGCAGCGGCACTAGCCGTCATAACTTGGCAGCGTCAAAAGCCACGAGTACGAGCATCAGCCGCAGCAATCGGAGCCTGGCAGATGACCTCGCGTTTGCGTTTGGCGACCCGACGTGGTCCGACCTCACGCTCGTCGTTGAGCAGCACGCGATCCACGTCCATCGCTGCGTCCTTGTCGCGCGCAGCGAGTACTTTCGTGCTCTCCTTGCGTTCGATGCGCCACACAGCAACATCAGTAGGACGGACAGCGATGAGCAGTTATTGCATCGTCGGGTCGTGCACGTCCACGAGACTTACGCGAGCATGCTGCGTGTGCTCGAGTTCATCTACAACGATTGTGTTAGTGGAGGACCTGGCGTCAGGAGCAATCAGCACTCGGTTGAGACTGGCAACGGCAATGAAAACGACAGCGCTAGCATTAGTGATGATGATGACGCAACTGAACAGCTACTCGAGGACCTCGTTGCGGCAGACAAGTTTGGTCTCGTGCGTTTCAAGCGACTCTGTGAACACTCCATCCGCGTGACGAGCGCCAACTGCCTCGACGTCCTCGCTGTCGCTGACCTCGTCCATGCCGCGCACCTTAAGCAGGTATGTCGCCTCTGTCTTTCTCTCATATGGACTTTGATGACAAGTGCAGCAGCGTGGTGAACGAGAGCAGCGACGCGTACGCTGCCTGTACGCTCTCGTCAATGAACTGATGGGCTAGTGCATTATGCAGGTCGCACTGGCGTTTGTTCAGACGCATCTGCAAGTCGTCACGACAGCAGAGCCAGCAGTCTTTGATCGCTTTACGCGCGACTTCCCACAGCTCGTCGACGAGCTGTTCGCGCACATTCGTGCTGAGGCAGCGACAGAAGCGACACTACGGGTGCGTCTTTTTTGGCAAAGAGAGCGTGTGGTTGCTCGTTCGCTGGTGTCTGTCGCTGCGTCCTCTCTCATTAACCCAATGTCTCTCGCTCGCAATGTGGATCGCTGCGACTCCTCGTTTGCAGAGCTGGCACCGCACTGTCGAGGCACAGCTGGAGACACAGCGTGCACAACAAGCAAGCGACTCGGCAGTCCGGATCGCCGACGCAGGTCGATTTCCGTGGCTGCTCGTGATCCTCACACTGACGTTTGCGACACTGTACCTCAGCGTTGCCGGTCGCACACACATGGACGCGCATCCGTTCGTCCCAGCGATGAACGCCGTCGCGCTCCTTGGACTCTTTGGCGCGTTGTTCCTCGAGTGGATCTAAGGCTTCGGTAGGTGTGTGCGATATGATTTGACTGTCACAAAACCCACACTGTGCATGGTAGTCAAACAGAGAGCGCGAATGGACACTACTGCAAGCATCGTCTACAGTTCTCCTTTTCTCTCGTTTGACTCGACTCAACAACCTCACTGTCGTGATCCTCTAATGCCAAACGCGCTACTCGGTCTTGCTCGGCGACGTCTTGTTGTCGTCCGCGTCCGCTGCGTCGCTGTCGACGTCGTCGCTCTTGACGCCCGCAGGCTTCATGCGCTGGAGCTTCTCTAGCCACGACATGGCGCTGCCCGTCGTACTCGACGGGTCGAACGTCGAGCGCGCCGAGATCTGGTGCGGCGAGTAAATGAACACGTCTTCCTTGAGCTTCTCCGCGTAGTTCTCGGCCGTGATCCACGCACCCGCCTGGGATCGGAGTGTCGCAACCAGTGCGTCGCGACGGCGCTCGACCTCTGCGTTCCGCGATTCGCGCACGAGCACTTTCTCTTCAAAGTACGCGCGCACTTTCTCCTCGTGCAGCGCTTTCTCGCGCGCAACTTCCTGTGCGCGAATCGCCTGCTGTTGCCGCTTGATTTCCATGCGCGCAGCCTTTTCCTTCATGATCTTCAACCGCTGCGTCCTAGTGGTTGCAATGTTGCGTAGCGCATTATTTGGTGTTAGTGCGTAGTGTGTAGATGAGTGATGAGCGTCACGAAACCAACTGCAGAGAACGAACGACGTGGGTGTGGACGTACTCGGCATCGCGTGCGAGCTTCTCTTTGCGGCGCGCGACCTCGACGATGAAGTCCTTTCGGAGCGCCGCCACCTCCGCGCGGTACGCTGTACGCGACTTGACAAACGAGTACGCGCCGTCAGCGTCGATGACAGCTGCGGACTGCGTCGCCACCTACGAACAAGCATGACCAAAAGGCACTTATGTGAGTGGACTGCTGCAAAGTCTATACATACAAGCGGCGAGAGGTTGTGTTCGTGCATGATTGACGCAGTAAGGAGACGCACCGAGCGGGTGAGTGTGACGCGCGCGCTAGGTGTAGCGGCAGCGGAGAGCTTGAGCAGCGCAGTCATGTCGGCAATCAATCGATCTGGTCTCGAGCGTCGCGCCACCAATGTTTGTGGTGGTCAATAAGACAAGTGTGTGATTGTGTGGACGCGCACTTGACTTGAATTGAGTATAGTGCAAATACGCAATCATGCAGTCTGAGAACGTCTGATACGTTTCCTTGATGCTCGTTTTTGTAGGGGAATTTTTGTATCGGAGCGCTCCTAATGAATTGCACTTGGTGCCCCGACTTCTTGTTTTTTGTATTAAGTTTTGCGCAAGTGTCATGAGATCGAAAGCCATCGCATTAGACTGGAAGTTTGTAGGAAAACAAAATTCATTAGAGCTTGTATGGACGGTTTTACGGCGAGGCAAAATGCGTTTTTACGGTGTATGATGACGTAAACATGACGGTTATAGCGGTTTTATCGGTTTTGTAGTGCTGTCTTGCTGCGTACTATGGTGAGAGCATGCGGATTATGGTGAATCAGCTTTCTGATTCAACATCGAGACACAACTATCTTCATTAAACTATACAATGAGCATTCTGCGCTGCCTTCTGACACATTTCCAATTTCCATACTTTTGAATAGCAAATGTATCGCTTGGAAGACACTAGCAGACACGAAGTAGACGATTGTCTTCTTGTCGACATAATGTACCAATAAATACACAACGTGATGCACAATACTGAAATATTCAGCATACTGTTGTAAAATTGACACCATACATTGGTAATGTGCGTCTTCCTGACTTCTTCCACGAGGAAGAGACTCAGGAAGACTGCCCAATACTAGCAACAATATTTACCATGAATACGACAATTGACTAAAACACAATACGACAGATGAAACAGCAAACAACAACAATGAGTTCTTCATTCCCCAATTTGCAACGACAAATCAACACAGCAGAACAACGGCGTCATAAACTGGACAGTCGTGAAAGCTTCGATCACAAACGGCACGATGATGTTCGTTATTCGATGTATACGCAGGAATAGCGATGCCGAAAGCATCGTGCTCTTCGCATAATGTGCACATCTTCCGGCGTAGACATATATATTGTGTCATTTATTGTAAGTGTGCGTCAATGTGCGCTGAGTATGAGAAAT
>JAADXH010000244.1:0-29897 GCA_023337595.1 Globisporangium camurandrum
CGAAAGACTACAATTTGCAATTGTCGCGTTTGTCACAAATGGCTAGATCAACATTTGAAAACGGCAATGTCATTTCGAATATCCACGAGACCTTTCTATCTATAGTAAAATGTACATTGCGTAAATGCTGAAGACAATCGTGATACTTGAGCAAACTAAACAGTACTCCAACAATTACGATAGTAGTGAATAAACGCTGTAATTGCAGGCTTCCATATCAAGCACTACTGTACAAGCCAGCGAATACGAGCTCAGTTGGGCTGAAACACCCTGGTGTTGGGTTTCCGGTGCTCAGCTACGACTTTGCGCTTTCCAAGTAGTGCACCCCAAACGCACACACTAGGCCAGCGCGAGCGCAACACCAGGTACCCATATGTCCTTAAAGTAGTAGTATAATTTATCTAAAATTCTTCGTAACCAAAAGCGTCAGCGACGTTCTCTATCACACACATAACCTATAGCACTCTATCTACAGTGTTTGCTCCATTCCACTCAATCCAGCACGTCAATGTGCTGCAACAAGAGTCGATTTGCATGCACGACCACTGCCGATGGGAGCTCTGCGTCGCCGCTGCCACGTGTCGCAGCAATCTCCAAAATGTCCTCCAGCAGCGTCAGGATCTCGTGGTTGCGGTACCGATGCGCTTGTCGATACAGCTCTGCGCCAAGTGCGCGGTCAAGCAGCGCGAGTAGTTCAAGCCGCGTCGTGTCTGCAAGCGGCCGATCCGTACATTCACGGATCACGACGTCCAGTAGGACTTTGAAGTCGTTTACAAACACGAGCTGTGACGCCAATGGATGCGCGAGGATGTCGCCAAAGAGCTGCAGTGCATTCCAGAGGTGCACGACGCGGTTCGACGGGCATGGAAACCCACACGAGTTGATCACGTGCAGCAGCGCGCCGCCAAAGTGCTGCATGCCTTCGCGATGCTCTGCAAGCACTTGGTCGACGAGCACGCGCTTGTTTGTTGTAGGGCTATTGCTATTGCTATTGCTAGTACTACTAGATGCACAAGCGCGTTCGTGGGCGTAGAATGCCGCGATGCACATCGTCGTCGCAGCAAAGACTTTCGTTGAGCAGCTGGAGAGCAACCGAAGCATCTTTGTGAGCATCCCAGCGTACATACTATGGCGCAGCACTTGCGCAAACTATAGACAACAAACATGAGCGCGTGAGGCTACAAGTGGGACAAGGATGGCGTGTAGCGGACAATAGACGCACGTACGACGTCGCTCGGGGTCGTGAGGAGCACGTGTTCAAGGAACTCGAGCCACTCGAAAAGCTGCTCTTCTTGCTGTCGCTCAGTCGCATCGAGGTCTTCGAGCACTTGGCACGTCGAGCTCACGATCGAGCGGATCCAGTACGCGTTCTGGCGCGTCACGCGCAGCGCGTCCTCGCGCACGGTAAAACACACGTTCAGCAGCGCAGCGGCGCGCAGTCGTACCCACAGTGGCGAGCCCACAGCGTCGAGCAGCAGCTCCCAGAGCTCATTGCCGATGCGCGCGTATTGCGCGGCTGCATCAAAGCTGCTGCTGGCGCCGCCGTCAGCGTCGATCGCACGCAGCGTTGTTTCGATCGCATCGAGCTGCCGTAGCGCTGCCGATTGGTCCGGCGGCGAGTCGATCATACCGCGCATGAGCTGCGACAGTCGTGGTGGCGGCCAAGCCATCTACGCTCCAGCTCGGGCTCGAGATCACTGCGGATTACGCTGCGTGGTGCTCGAGACGCGCAACGGCGGTTGATTGATCGATTTGCTGGTGGTTTTGTGGTTTTGTTGGACATTAGACGAAGGCATACGTCGATGTGATTGGCTGGATTGCAAATCTGGCGTGGTATAATGTGTCACAGAAACGCTCGAACCAAATGTTGACCCTTGCGATATACCTTCATGGCATGGCAAGGACCCCGATTTCGATACAAAGTACAGGTCAACTAAGACCCCGCAATATTCGTTTAAGTGAGATTGCAATGTTCTTTGGCGCTGCCGAAAAATAATCAGTAGCGAAATAAAAGCATTACTGTCATCGAGTGAAGTTGGCACCGATTTGATTTTGCAAGCCATCGACGTTGCTGGTAAAGCTTTTCTTATTCCCAAGACTTTAAATTTGTTTCCAACTTTTCGAGCATGATTATATTTTAGATGCAATTACCTACACGTCACCCAAGATGCCCAAGTGCTCAGAAAATGCCTCAAAACCTCTGAATTGTATGTCATGTAAACGTAGGATAACTATTTCGTACATTTATCTTGTTTGCCTGGTAGGTGCAAAAGTCGATATTGCGACCATTTCGCAAAAAAACGTCATTTTATCCTATTACAAGTTCGAGCCCGATAATCAAAAATGCAATGCTGTATATTTCTACCAACACCTACAGCGTGGCGGGTTTCATACACTCGTATCGTTAGGCATGCACCCTTCTCGACATACGTTACAGTTTCAAATCCTGCCTCGCAGGGTGCCCGAAACTCGGGGGAAGTTGGTTGATGGCAGTTCCATTTTCAAATCTACCGATCATCATTCATCATTAGAGGTATCTACTGCTAGCTAAAATATGTATTGTGAATTTGATCAAATAGAACAAAGAACTTTACTCCAATTGGTCGCAACATCAGCTAACAATGCAAAACAAACTGCTGCAAAGCAGTACTGGCTCGACAAGCCACGAGCAACAATCGACGCTAACTGATCGCAACCCATAGCTTGAAGCAGGCAGTGCGCCAGACAAGTAGTTCCAGCTGCCACGTGCGCAAACGAAAGCAGCACAATACGACGACAGCGCTAGGCCAGAGTAGCATGACGCGGATAACGAGATGTTACAGGAAACAGTTTGGTGCTACACAAACAGCTCAAGATCAAGACGCCATGATGATGCTACTAGCGCACACTCTAGTCGGTACGTTCTCTTTCTCTCTTGCTCTCATACATTATCTCATTCACTCAAATGTGTCGATTCGAGCGACCTTGATGCAGACGCTGCGAGGCACCTAAAGCAGCCTCGTCCCCCATGACCTCGTGGTCGATAGGAAAGATGTCGTGTCGCGTCATGTACGTTTACTTTGGTTTATTTATATCGATGCGTTGAATGCCGATGTGCTTGCGTCTGCCACTCTTTTGCTCAACGTAATGCTATACGCGCAACAAACATATCGTCCCGTTGCTCGAGCACTCACCGAAAAAGTGGTGGCCGAGCCATATAGATTTTTCATGTGGATTGACGTCAGCCACATTTTTTTGCAAATGTGGTCCACATGATTCCAGCTGCTTGGCGAAGTTGCGGTATTTTGGACTCATTTTGTAAATTGTCCTTCCGGAGAACGCAGATGCGGATGATGGAAGACTGTAGTACAAGACCCAAATCACACAAGACCCTCACGATTGTCGCTACAACTTACTAGTATGGGAATGCTATTTGGTTGCGCCATCACTATTGTAGAATAACGAGTATAGTACAGTAGTACGTTGATTAAATTTTCCATCAATGTGGACATATGTTACAACCCAGCGAGGAAAATGCTTGTCAAAATCTGCATATCAAAACAAAAGAGTACTGAAATGATAAAATAGCGTCATACACAACTTCACAAAACATATACTGGTGAAAATGTTATGACAAATATAGAACGTTGGCGCCATCTCGTCACCAAGTATATATTATTGACATGTCATTTGCCTTGAGAACGTCATGTTCCCCAACAAAAGTGTATGTGATATGTAGTATATCTAAATAATGAGTTTGCCATTGATAATGCCTATACGCTGTTCATTTTACTATTCTTTACAACAAGTACATATCGTTGAATTAATTTTGGCAAATCACAGAGCCAAAAACTCGCGCAGCGTTTTGGCATTATCTTCATCGTCTTCGTTTACCGCAAACACTTGTAACAGACACCGCTCCAGACGACAGCGACGCAATGGTTGTGGAGTTGGATCTCGTTGTCAATGCGATATTGTTCAATCTAGAACTGTGGGTCTACATCAGTGGATTATGATTGGAGTATCTAGACCAGCGAGGATTTCGCGATGTATCATGTTTTCAAACTAACCTTCTTGGGTTTAGTCCATTGGCCACCGTTTTTTGTGCCTGTTGTTCAGTAAAGTAGAACAAAGTGCTAACGAGCGGGTGTGATGCGATCGAATTTGCCAGGCAAAAATTTCTGGGGCTGCCTATGTTCTTGCAATACCACATATAACTGCTCGCGCGTTCGGGATGATGGATCTGAAGCGATGTGTGTTTCGGACCAGGAAATTTTACTCTGCGATTACGGTGTAGTCGTCGCGATCAAGAGCAAATCCGATGTGCATGGGGGAGATGTTACAAGCGTCGGCAACTCCAATGTTAGAAAATGTGACTGAAGATACGCAGCAGATTCATATTTTTAAATCTGCATATTTAAAGTACAGCCGATGTATTATTGGCTAGACAAGTAGTGTTTTTGCGTGTTGTGCGATATGTTGACGTCAATACACATATGTTAGTACGTTTTCGATTCTTAGTCTGGTTCGTACATATTGCATCCTTATCGATTGCAGTGATTTGCAATTATTTACGAGAGGGGACGAATCATTGCGTATTTACTGATTTACGGAAAGTGGTTTTGTAAATAAAGTAAACCAAACGATACTGTATCTGTTATAAAGGAGGAACTTTGTGCGAGTTGATAAAGACGGCATTTGTATATTTGTGTCTTTATTTGATGACAATATAGTTTGAGGGCTGTTAGAGCGACAGCAATTGTTTAAGCGATACAATGTAACCCCTCGATGATTTTTGCGAGTGTTGCTGTTAGCAAATGAATAACCCGTCCCTCGGGTACCCAATAATCAAACGAAATAGCCTCGCGAACAAAAGCAAAGCCGAAATGAATTTTTGTAGAGGAGTTTGCTCCTATTCCCAAGACACATGCACGATCTCCATTCACTTGTAACACTCGGAGAATGTATACATGCATACAATAGGCGTATGTGCTTGCATGCACGTGTTTGCGTGCATGCATGCCTGCATGTCTGGCTGACACACTCTCTCGCAGACGCGCTTTCCTCCAGCTGAGTATCTGCTTTTCTCTGTCTCTCTCTTTATCTCTCTCGCTCTCTCTCTATGTATATATCTCTCACTACATCTTGCTCAATATTTGTGAGTGCAAATCAACGTCTGTGTTTGTTCGCGTGTGTGCAATCGAGAATGATACAATCGTGTCGCTCGTACAATTTAGGGTGTCACTCTTACAGTCCCCTTGATTTTTATCGCTACAGTACAGACTGTAAGCGCAATTTTAGAGATGCTAGGGAAGTGCAAAAAATCAATGTAGTTAATTAAATGGATCAAACACAGATCCGCTTCTTCAAAAGAAGCCAAGAAGTTAAGTCTGACGACTTGCACTCAAGTCTGCACGACAGCTGCTGCGTACACTACATCGCGATGGGCGGCGGCGGCTTTCAGTTTGGGATGCTCGCCGACGTGCAGATGCTCGGGTTCTACCCGGCGCAGCACGCGCGCACGCACAAACCGTTCCTCGCGTACGTGCTGCAGGTATCGACAACCGCATCGACACACTATCTCATCTACCGGTACGCACATGCGCTCTCGTCGTGCACTACTGCACACATACACCCATACGCGCACACATGCACGCCACTCACCCCCCACTCTGTCGATATTCCACACACAGGCGGTACTCGCAGATCGCGAGCCTCGCAACGAAGCTCCACTTCCACCCTGTGGTTGGTCTGCCACCCAAGTATGCGCTCCAGGTCTTTCCACTGACCGACGCGCAGCTCCAACAGCGCTTCGAGGGCCTCAATGCGTTCCTCGCGCATGTGTTTCAGCACTTGCAGCGCGCATTCGCAGACGGCGCGCACCACGACGTCCACTCGACTGCCGGTCTCGACATGCAGATCTTCTCGGACTTTGTCGCGTTTCAGCGCAATCGACCGCCACAAGCAACGACGCATAGCGGCGTCCCACACTGGGCATTGCCGACTGCGCTGCATCGCAGTGATAGCAACAACAGCGCCGACGCATCGTCGTCGTTCCGATCGCGCGCGTCGTCGCTCAGCAGCAACGTCAGTAGCGACGACTTTGCGACCACGACGCCGATCCACCACCGACGCAGCAGCGCTGACGTTACTGACGCGACGGAAACCGACGCTTTGCAGCGTCAAGACGCGTCGAATCGCTTCCGGAATGAGTTGTTAGAAGCCGAGAGCAACGTTTACGCACTGTGGAACTGCGTCCAAGCGTTGGAGCATGCGACGCAAGCGTGGGCTGCAGCAGCGAGTGCTGTTGCCGATGAATACAAACGCGTGCGTGCGACGTCGCTGCTGCAGTCCACGCTTGCGTCTAGTGACTCTGCGAACAGTCTACAGCTTGCAGCGCAGCTCGCAGGTGCGTTTAGTCACGTTGCGACAGCGTTGACGCCAGCGTTTTCTCGTACATGTGCGACACACGTACTGGCGCCACTCGAAGCGCTCGTGCGCGACGTGTTGCCGGACATCAAGCACGCGTACTGGACGCGCTTGGCGACGAATGCAACTGCATCGACGACTGGACAGACGTACAATGCAACTGCGAGTGCGACTGTGCGACGCTTGCTGCTCGAGCGCGACGCACTGCATCGCAGAGTCCAAACGGACGTCGATGCGAGTATGCGCGCACTCGTAGCGAGTCAGAACGAGCTGTTGACAAAAGTGCTGGAGGCAGTGACGCCATTTGAGAACGCAGAGACGAAGAAGCACGAGAACGACAATGACGCTGACGACGCTAGCGACGCTGGTGCAATTGCTGCCGATCAAACGCACTGGCGACGCGACGCTGGCGATCCAAGCGACGTGGAAACAGTGACGACGGCGCTTGACGTCTGTAGTGCCGAAGCGATACCAGCAGCCAGTGCATCTGTTGCTGTGTTTGCGTCGACAGATATGCAGGACGAGTCGATAGCGCAACTGGACGATGCGCCACCAAACGACGACAATGGCGCTGGTACGAACGACAGTACAGACGCACTGCCACAATCACGCGTGTGGGTCTGGGGCCGCCTACCGACGATTGAGAGGGGGACGCCGTTGGTTTTACGACCGAAACAAGTCGCAGTGCTGAATGGCCAGTCGATGCTCCAAGTCGCCTGTGGTGGCGAACACTTGTTGTATTTGACCGATACGGGCGACGTCTACAGCTTTGGCGACAGCGACGAGCACCAGCGCGCGAACAAACGAAGTGGCGCTACGACAACAACGAACAGCTTTAACGCACCGCGTCTCGTTGAAGAGTTCGCATTAGAGAAAGCGCTGCATCGCACGAAGATCGTGACGGTCGCATGCGGCGCGCAGCACTCGGTCGGGATTACCGAGGTCGGCGAGCTGTATACGTGGGGCAGTGGCGAAGACGGACGCTTGGGGCACGGCGACATGCGCGACCGCACGGTCCCCCGCAAAGTCATCGGGCTCTTGCGCGAGCGCGTCGTCCACGCGAGTTGTGGTGGCGCCCACACAGCAGTTCTTACGGACCTCCATGCAGTCTACACGTTCGGCAGAGGCCGCAACGGACGCTTGGGGCTCGGCGATACGAAATGGCGCGACTCGCCGCACACCGTCACGGCGTTCGATCGCACGGCTGCAATCGTCCACGTTGTCTGTGGGTGGAACTTTACAGCAGCGCTCGGTCGCGACGGCAGTGTCTACACGTGGGGCAAACAGGGCGAAGGCCAGTGTGGGTTGGGGTATACGGACACCGACCAGCTCGTCCCGCGCGTCGTCGACCGGTTGCTCGACGTCCGCGTCGTCGACATTGCGTGCGGCTACACGCACACGCTGGCGCTGACTGCAGCAGGTGAGATCTACTCGTGGGGCCTCGGCGAGTACGGTCAACTCGGTCGCGGGGTCGTGTATCAACCCGTGCCGGAGATCGTCGATATGGCGAATGTCCTGGGCGCGCCCGATAGTGTCGACCGAGTCTATTGCGGCGCGTTCCACTCGGTCGCGACAACGCGCGCGCGCGTGCTGTTCGCGTGGGGACTGAATCTGTACGGCGCCTGTGGCTTGGGGCACACGTCGAATAAAGACACGCCGGCGCGCGTCGCGAGCTTTGCGGCCACGGCGTCGCTCGTCGTCGCATGCGGGCACAAGTACACGATCGCGCTGGAAGTGACGCAGGAGGCGGTCGTGCCACCGCACAAAGTGGCGCTCGCAGCCACGCAGCCACGGCAGTTGGCAACGACGCGGCGGCTGTCGGGCATGCATCCACCGCCGCCACTGACGATCTCTATTGCGTCGTCTGCTTCTCAATCGCAGTCGATCAGACTGCAGTCGCCTACGGATGCTGATACGAATGGAAATGGCGGTGCGCTCGACTGGTGGGACGTAGGAGAGAGCGACGTGCTGTCCCCGACGCATTCGGAGGACAATGGCGACGACGCAACGTCGCCATTGTTTGCTGCCTCTCCGAGTGGCAGTCGAGGCGGCAGCTTTAGCGTTAGAGGAAGCCTCGATAGTGCGACGCGCGAGACGATCCACGAGCGCGAACAGGCGCTGCGGCGGGCGAAGAAGCTCTGGCGCACGCGCATCTTGCGCGACTGGGACGCGAACAAGGACACGCCACTGGCGCATGCGATGTGGCGTGAAGGTATCCCACCGTCGATCCGAGCAAAAGTCTGGCCGCTTGCGATTGGGAATCGCCTCAAGATCACACCCGACATGTATCGGATCTACCGCCGTCGTGCAGTCGCGTACAAGCTCGAGGAACAATCGAGTAGAAGTAGCAGTAGCACTAACAAAGATGACAATGATACCAGCAGTGGTACTAGCAGTAGCACCAGTAGTAAAGGCATCGGTCGCGAGTACACGCTCGCGTTGATCGATACGGACCTGCCGCGGACGTTCCCGACGCTTCAGCTCTTCGACGCCAGTGGACCGTACTACGACTTTCTACTCGAGGTCCTCGAAACGTATGCGTGCTATCGTCCGGACTTGGGTTATATCCAAGGCATGTCGTACCTGGCAGCACTGCTGTGTCTCCACCTATCGCATTCGTTGTCGTCCCAGTCGTCGCAGTCGCTCTTGACAAGCGACGGCGGGCGGTACCTGACGTTCCAGTGTCTTGCGAACCTCATGGTGCACGAGCACCTGTTCACGTTCTACTTGCTCGACGCCGAGCTCGCGCGCGTCTACTATGCGCTGTTTGACGCACTGTTGCGCTCGCGACTGCCAGCGCTACACGCCCACTTGCACGCGATTGGCGTCCCGAGCGCGTTGTATGTGATGAACTGGCTCCAGACGCTGTTTTTGCAGGTCTTGCCGCTCGAACTCGCAGCGCGCGTCGTCGACAACTTTTTACTGGACGGCACTGTGTTCCTCCTGCGCACGGCGGTCGCGATCCATGAATTGTTGCAAGTCGAGTTGCTCGCGATGGACATGGACGAGGCATTGCCGCTGCTGCAGAAGAACGCGAGTCCGCAGTACCAGGACGTCTGGCGCACACGTGTTTCGGAAGCGACGCTGTTCCACACGATCGCAGCGATCGCAGTCCCGAGTCCGATCTTCGCAATGCTCGATCGCGTCGTGAACAACGCGTTCTTCTACGACAAACAGCGCTCGGGTGCAAGTGGAGCGAGCACATCCAGTACAAATGGGTTCGTCCGATCCGAACAGCAGCAGCAACACAACGGTAGTGGCCAGAGCGTCGGCATCGGCCGCGTCCAGCACGAACGACGGCGCATGTACTCGATCAGCGATACGCTCAATGGCGTCCTCGGAGGTTTTTAAGTCAATGCGTAAATGTATAATTACTGCTTTGAAGCTGCACATTTGAATGTGTGGTTTTCATAAATGTCGTATCAAGTTTTAGGTTCTAACTGAAATTGCAGCTTTACCATGGTCGTGGTTTTCAATCCGCTTGTCGACTTACTCAGAATCTATCTTATTTTTGTGCAGTAACAGAATATTTTCCATTACATATGCTACCTTCAACAACGCATCCGACTTTGGTTTTTGTCGCTAGTCTAGGTGTTGTTCGAACTTGTCATTGTCACGCCTTCACGGATTTCGAGCAAGTTCAAATATTCGCAGACGAAGACTGTCACTCGCCGCAACAAAGTGGACAATATCTTGACTTTTTGCGGTCAACGCTTGCTTTCCTGAATACACACCTATCATAGTACTTCAAGTACACTCTAATATATTTCATATAGGTAGAGCATTGTGAACGATTGTTGTATTGAACACGCAAAATTTGCATAACACAAGTGTGTAAAGTGTTGTGCTTGTTCAAACTGCAAGTTTAGACAACATTTTGTTATACTTCACACAAACCTAATCGTTTCTAAGTAGTCAGAACAGCACATTGAAATTTGCTAAACAGTGCTTTGTAATCCACGTGCCGATTGACACTTCTTCTTAGCAGTCGCTAAAGGTGCTGAAATGATCCAGAGCGTCTGCGAATTTTACCATCAAAAACACGCCCGCCTTTCGTTGTCGACTTAGTATCGAAACATTTTGTAAGCGCCTATTAACCACAATGTAGTAATCAGCAAGACGTTTGTTTGCGCACGCGCAGATATCCGCAGACGAAGGTTGTCACTCGCAACAATCGAGTACATCGTGCAATAGCAGATACAGTGCACTTGCGCCATTGTGCGCGCGGGTCCAGTCAAGAAGCATCGACAGCATCTGCTGCGAGAACCAAAGCAATTGGCATGCACACACAAAACACACGTCGACGCAATCGCCGCAGATCGAGTACGTGAAAACCACATAAACAAACAAACACTCGACTGATGCAATCGAAAGCAGCGAACAGGCCAAGCATCTCTCTCTATCTCTAACTATCTCTGTCTCTCTCTAACTTTTTATCTCTCTCTTCTAATTATCTTTCTATCTATCTCTTTTCTCTATATCTGTCTCTCTATTTATATTTGTATCGCTCTCTTGCTCTCTATCTCTCGCTCTGCATTGATAGTATATGCCTCGACTTCAAAGTCTTTTACACGACAGAATTAGCAACACGCATTGCCATTGAGTCACGCATATAACTCCAGCTATCCGCTACACTCCATCTATTAGCAACTTCACATATCCATGGCGTGCAGCGAGCGTGTACCATCAACCACTGATCAGTTTGTCTGGGAGCGCTGGTGCCACGTTTGGTACATGGGTCGCATCGTCGACGAGACGCCACCATCTTCTACATCGCCCACGCATTCCATTAACAGCAACGGCATCGACAACAGAGGCAGTAACACCAGCGAAGCAACACGATCGAGTGATACTGTGCGTGTGCACATCCACGGCGAGCGCGAGACAAGCGACAAGTGGCTCGCGCGCGACTCGCCAAATCTGGTCCCACTCACTGTGATCGCGAGTCCAGCGACCGCAATTGGGAGCTTCCCGCCGGTGCACGCACTCGTCGAGCTGTATCTGATGGACGCGCCGCTGTACGCGCTGCTGCTGCGCGCGCATGCGATGCAATCGCCATCTCACGCGACCGACGCTGCGCTCCCGCTACTTGTCGGTCGCGTCATGCAAGTACTGCCTGCACATGACGCGTGTGTCGTCGACGTACTATACCCGCGCAGGTACCACCACATCGTCATCGAGCGGCGCGTGCACATTGGCAACGGATACGTGCGTCCAGCGCTTGCATTGTTGGTTCTTTTGTTGACGAATGTGTAGTCGGTGTAGTCCATTCACTGGTAATACCTCCTGACGTCGTACGTACCACTGTGTGGCACACGCATTCGCTCGATGTGGTGCTCTCTGTCGGACAGGTGAACGTGATCCCTGACGACGTCTTTGAGATTCAGCAGCTTTCTCTCAAACAGATGCTTGCGACTGTAGGTCACGATACGGTGTACAATAATGTTGTGGAGACTGACGTTACGGCGACAATGTGAGCGCGTTGCTAGAGCAATGGGCGCAAAAACGTCAAGTCACTTGATGCCACACGCTTGATACAACGTCTATCTGTAGCTGCTACTTCTCCGCTATATATCTATCATCTTCTCTCAACTGGGTCTATCCTTTCTAATTGCAGTAACCTGTTACGTCCTGACATCCTATGCCCTATATCACGCCACGCGTCCTCCTCCTCCTCCTCACAAATCGCTGCGATAGGTGCGCGTACTCACACCGTCTGTCCCAGCCGTTGCAGCAACGACCTTGAGCTCCCGGCGCTGCAGCGAAACGCGCTGGTGCTGCAACAATTGCGCTTCGTAGTCGTTCACATCGTCATCGTCCTCATCCGCAGCATCCAGCGAAAATTCGTCGAGGGACGCAATGTGCGTCTCGACTGCCAAGTACGGATGCTGTGCGATCGGGCGGAAGCGATAGCCAATGACACTGAACAACACGCCAGTCGCACCTTCGTACAGCGCTGGTGCGACCCACGTCGCGTCAAACGGCAGCGACGCTTCGAGTAGGAGTAATGCAATGCGCGTCGCGTACAAATACGTGACGACAACGACGTAGAACGAGCGAAAGTGCGTCAGCTTTGTCAAATTGATGTGCGCTTTGCCATCAGTCAATGCTGCTGCGCGCAACAATCGGATCGACGCGACGATTGGCCACAAGACGCCGACGCAACACGCAACGTCCAATAGATGCAGCACGTCGCGCCACGTGCGCCACGCTTGCGTACCGATCGACGTCTGTTCAAGTACGATCATTGCGACGTTCATACTGATTTGGAGGACGACCACGAGCGAAACCACAAGCTTCGTTGCCGGTTGCAAGTGCGGTGTCAAGAGCGAGTAGCCAGCACCAAGTAACAACAACGCGCCGACGAGCGTGACGCTCTTGACGAATGCAAATATGTAGTACACGACTGTCCACGTCGTCAATAAATCGCCATGCGTCTTCATGTAGAAATGCTGCATCGCTTCAGCAAACAACGACGCGGCTTTGAACACGACGAGCACGGCCATGAGCGTGTGGATACGATGGACGTGTGCTGCGTGACGCTGCAAGAAGCGGAGCCAGAGGAGTGCAGCAGCACTGAATGCAGCGCTCATAAGGAGGTAGACCGTCGGCAGTGGCGCATCGCCTGCTGACAAGTAATTGAACGCGCCGTTCTGGAACACGGCGTCCATCTAATGATAAAAGAGAGAGAGAGAGAGAGAGAGCCAGTGTGGGTGAGAGAGAGTGATAGAGAGAGAGAGAGAGCCAGTGTGTGAGAGCCAAAGCGCTAGGACGTACGTGGAACGATGCAGAGAGACCGTGCGTGCACTGCGCATAGAAGACGTAGTAGAAACCAGGCAGTAGTGGCGGTGATGTATCGGTTGGTGCTGCATGGATCGAGCGGTCGATCGTCCACGTCGTTGCGTCCGTGAGGTCGATGTATGCAGCAGCACTCGAGTGGTTCTGCAGTGCACAGAAGCGCTCCGTGCTGCTGCTGTCATCTGTTTGTGGGTCTTGAAGCTGTGCCAGCTCCTCCCAGAGCGAGTCCTCCTGTGCAATGATGGCCACAGGAACACATGAGCTGATCGTGATTAGGCGATCTTGTCCTGCGTGCATTCATATACAGTTAGCACACGTGCAGGACGTACATGCACAAAGAGCAGCCCTGCACGCACGTCGCTTGCTGGCACGGCTTTGTTGTCAACCTGGAACGCAACGTCGCGGACACGCACGTCCAAGTGACCTGCTGCACCAAAACCAAAGCGCTCGATGTGGAACTGCTCGCGGTCCTCGTCCGCAAACGTCCATTGCTGCTTCATGGCCGTCACCGGTATCGTCGCGAGTGCTAGTGCTAGCAGCAACATAGTCAGTAGACGAGTTACTGGCGTTGAGCGCGGCGCCTGCAGCTGTGGTGGCAATGAGCGTGATGTCGGCATGGTCATGTGTCTTTCGTGCGAGTTTGCACGTCAAGCTTACGATTTCATATGTTCGCGTAAAGGAAAACATACTTTCAGTTGAAATTGAGCTGAAATATAAGCAAATGCAAATTGTTAGTTCGATAATGCGAAATATGTTTTTTTTTAAATCAACGCTGTGACAACGCCGACGTGAGAGCTCGTTCAGATTGCCACGTTTGCAATGTGGCTTTTGATTATAAGTAGGTGAACAAGTTTTTAGGCACACACATACAGTATATAGTCGCATGTAGGCAAGCTGCCTTGGCTCCACTTAGCTTTTAAAGGCTGGCCCCGTTTCTCAAACCCATTCTCGGTTCTGCAGTCCCAAGTTGATTTTTCTCGCGTAGAATCATTCTTGTTTTCAGAATGACTCGTCGAGTTACTCTCCAGCAGAATCGATTTGAAGTGTTAGGGAAAAATGACCAACCAAAGTAATCATCATCTTCAGAATGAAAAGTGAGTTTGGGAAACCAGATCAGCCTCTTAATGATGTAATATGCAAAATCGACATCAAATACGTCTTTTCCCCCAACGAAACCACAAGTATTGCACACAAACAGGTGCGAGTTTACACGTCAAGTGTACGACTTCAAGAACTTTTACCTTTAGTTAAAATTGAGCTTGTGGTGTATACGGCATGTAGATTTAACTTTCTACTTCGATTGTTGATATTAAGTTTACAATTCGTGGTTGTGCGTCGGTGCATGGAAAGATTCATTCAAACTATAAAAAATGTGCAAAAAATATGATCAGTGCGCGACAACGTTAAGATTGCGAAGAAATATTTGCGAGGTGACTTTTATATTGAGGTGCTTAAAAGTAACGATATAAAAATTGCACATTATGCCCATCGGTCTCGATACACGTTGTTTACTCACACACATAAAAGTCGCTTTGATGCACCCTACTTTTACTTTCTATATTGCACCTCAAGTGCGAGTATGTTACATATAATGAAACGATGATATACACATACGGACAGCATAACACACCCATATATCTTTTTACACGTTCATACTAATATGCGCATCCCATTTTGCCGCTTGACAAGCAAATGAGAAAAGCAAATGACGCAACCTCATATGTATATCAAACCTGCGTTGATTTATGGTTATGTCAACCCTACACCAATGCAAATGGTAGTGCTTTTGCAAAGCTACTTGGCACTGTGTCTACATCAAAAATGGCCACACACTTTAATCGCACGATCAATCATTGCATTGCGTTTCTGCTATGCTGTCCTGTTTGCAGCCTCCTCTTCTATAGTCACGCAAAGCTGAGTCGTTTCTTGAATGGTTCTGTGACTCCAACGTCTAACGGCTGACAGACAGAGGTAGAATTGGGAGAGGCTGGAGCTCCGAGAACAGCTCGTCTTCGACGATGTCGAACGCGTCTTTACATATACGAGCGCCGAAATGGTTTATCAATAAACAATTGGACTTTGATTTTATGGGATCAGCACGTCGCATAGGTACGTAGTATACAAATGCTGTGTTGCGTGCATCATCAGAAGTGATTAACAACTATCATACATCAACCATCACACACAGTAAAGGCACCGCTTGGATACAATGGAACCTCTGCTTTACGAATCTATCCATGTTTTAATTATCTGAATATGAATGCGATTGAAACTTTGCGACCTGTAATAAACCCACGATGAAATAGTATTCGGTATGACAAACATGACACAAAATTCCAACCCAAAAATCAGACAGCACAACATGCAACGCACTATCAGCTCGGATCTCTAAGACACATGTCATTCGCGTGCTGTGCATGGGTAGAATAGCGATACGCATAGGAAGCATCTCGTAGTAGTCGCCCACCTCGTCGACGTTTATGACGTCGGTGGGCTGTAAGTACTGCCACTGCCATCAAAACTGCGCGCTGACGTCATCCCTTGCACGCTCGAGCTCAATCGGTATTTTTATATCAAATACTGGCATACGTGTAATGTTCATATAAATAGGCATGCACGTATTAACACACAACTGTCGCACGTTTAAGAAATGGACAGCTCTCTATGAAAACACGTTTCACTTGGCAAAGCAGCTCATGCGTCTTTGCAGACTCGTACCCTGACTGTTCGTTCTTCTTTAATGATTGTGTAATGATGGAACCAGACGTAAATCGTTTGTCTTAATGAATGCAATCGCAAACGTTGTACAAAGGATCTTCAGCCATGTCAGTACGTATGTGTCAAGGAGACGCAGTAATGCAGCATCGGGAATATAGCAACAACGTATCTGCTCGTCGCGTCTTCGATCTTTCATGAACGTCATCAGGTGCGCTGCGAACAAAAGCACCTCCATCATCAATGGATGTTGTGTCTGACGCCGCTCTGGTCCCTTAAATGAATCGATACGATCTTGTTGCTGGATCCTCGACCGCAGCGTCCAAACCGTGATGCCAAGATGCTCGGCAAGTGCTCGCTGTGTCGTTGTTGCGAGCGCTTGAACCGCGAAGTATACGGGTGCTTCATCGTCGATGCATTTTGTTGTGGTTTTTAAAAGTGCGACTGTCTGCTCCGTTTTACTGCGACAAGTCGGCATAATAGGCGCGAAATTGCAATTTTCTGAAGTGATTGGCGGGCTTTTCGATTGGCACTTTTAATTGGTTGACATGTAGTCATGATGTAGTATGCGGTCCGTATGTGCATTGGTTAATTATATAAACGTTAAAGAAAATGATTCGAAAATAAAAAGATAATAATGTCCGTCTGTAATGGTGGTGTGATTTCATACGCATTCCTTGGTCACTTTTTCAACACATTAGACTTGCTAAAGCTGCCAGCATAATTATTAATATTTTTATTGAAATGGTAGAACTTGAAGTGATAATTAGCCATTGATTATGAGTTATTAATATAAAGATTATAACAATTTGTGAAGCAGCCAATAAAAGATACAGAACATGTGCTAACTATAATCAATAAATCCGACTATGACTTGCCAGCGTCGACGTGCTGTTGTTGTTGTTAAATATACCGATATATTACGTAACTGCACCTAACTACGGACCGCAAATAGCCACGCTGGTGCTCTCGCCAGTGCGCGACGACGTCGATATAGATCAGTGCTGTGGTTTGATGTAGTTCCTATGAGTGCGTTTGTTCTTGCCTGCGAGCGATTCCCAAATGAGGAGATCGTCGGCAGTGTGTCGTGGAACGACAGTTGCTATGTGTGATGGGATGCGAAACGATGTGGTAGACATTTGCTCTCAAATTCCATGTTTATGCACACAACTGCCTGTGCGTTTCAACATCTGTGTTTATATTTCATTTCTTTGCAAATCATACATATTCGAAATAATCTTGGTAGTAGTGCGCAAAAGCATTTTCTGGTTCATTTGCTATTGGCCTTGTATGCTCATATGCATAAAATATTTATGGCATGTATCGAGTACATACATGGCGACACAGGAGGGATAAATGTTTGTCACCGGTTTTTTCTGCTCACCACATTACAACAATCGTGTTCTGTCAATTGTTCAATTTATGTTGACATCGTTTCATACGCACTTATAAATGTATCGATGGATTTTGGATGCAAAATGCCACGTTATGTGCGGGGGAGCGCAAAACTACCAAATTTATACATCTCGAAAAGGTAAACAACTATCCTAAACTGTCACACTGAACCAAAGTAGTACCTGTCAATATTTTGGGTTACGGAGGTAGTATGTTTATTGTATACACAATTACATTCTACGAACACAAATATATATATAATGACAAGTATAATCCTGGCATGAACTGCAAAACATTGTGCTCTTACCTATTGTGTTGGACTTGCATTTTTGGTAGGCGTTTTAATCGGATCCATATATTTGTGTGCCGCAGTTTTAGAGCGCTTGTCGCAGTTTCACAAATGTTTTAGACCTTCGTACCACAATCCAAAAATAGATCACATCTTTAGTCGCAGATAATTCAAGATGTTGATGCTTGGTTTTCTTGAACCAAGCACTTCTGCTTATTGCTTTTGAGCCATTCATCTAATCGCTCTACTTAGGCACAGGTATCACTAAGTTTGAAACGTGTGGCGACGTCGAGTAACCCACATGTTTTGGAGGTTTGGATTTGAATACATAAATATATTTATCTGCATCGACACAGCAATACTGTACCTATTGAGATTCGAGCACGTGCACTTTTGACAGCAAAATGTATTTTTGAGTGCGACTTGATAAAAACAAGTTTCGAGCACAATATGCGCTTCTGTATCACTTATACAGCATTGAAATTCACCTCATGTGTAAGAGAATAAAAGCGCTCAAAATTGCGACTGAATATGATGTTTGGCGCTCAAAAGATTTAATTTGTATGTTGAAGTTAATCTCGAATGCAGGCATGTAGATACATGGACACACACCATGCCATGCATCAGCACGCGCTCACTGTTTCACTTGTTGCCTATCCCACTACTTGTATGCTTACCAAACTTTGATGCACGTGCGCGCGTTCGTGCGTCGCACGCACCGCACTTAACACCAAAAGCAACCAACACGATCAAGGGATCCTGCAAAGGGTCACGTCGATTGACACTTATGGACTGCACGACGTCGGAACAAACATTCGAGCACCAATGTCCCGAAGTTGAGTGGGCAACGGCTCTCAACGGATCGTCAACAAGGCGTTCCCAAATGTTTGCGATAGTGAAAAAATAAAAGTCACAAATGTTCACAAGGGACATTTCGATCTGCTCGCAACAGCACGCAAATCACGGCGGTAACGCAGAACGCAAACACACACGCAGATCGCACGTGTTGAACGGACGCCATGTCGAGACGTTTGTCGAGTCGCCTTTAGCATTGTCACACATCTGTGGTTGTTCGTCGCCGTCGCCTTCAGCATGAGGAACGTCCAATCATGCGTCAAAGTCTTGTCCAAACATATTGCACACTCGTCTCTTCAATTAAGCCGACATCTGTAAATCGCGTACCGAGTCTTGCTGTCACACAACATTGTGCACACGCGAATGGAGCCACACACAGCTCCGCACATGTCTTTTAAGAGAAACGCCTTGTTACGAAGCCAAGGGTGACTCCTCAATCGATTCCAGCATTTAACGACATTTCGTCACAGCGAACACATCCGTCGCACATGTGCACTCGCAACGCGTTGATCGATCTGTCAGCCTTGTTCATCACTTCCCATTTTCACAAAGACGCACAACTACGCACGCACGCACACATACACACAAATACGAGCTACTGTATCCAGCGGTGATGACAACCATATCGGCAACCATGTCAGCAGCCGTATCGACAACCGAGTTCGCGTGGCTCAACGCCGCCGAGACAGGCGACACGGCAGCAATGGCGACATTCGTGGCGCGCGAACCAGCACTCGTCGGATCCACCGTGCACTGCGCGGTACGTCAATGCCTCAATATGTAACTGCGCTCGTGCTGCTTACTGCAAACTGCCAGCTCGAACGTGCATACAGCAGAAACAAACGCAATGCCATGGATCGCAACACTGTATAATGCAGTCATTCTCACACTCTCACTTTTTCGCTTGCTCGTTGTGTTTTATCAGGGTATGCCGTCGACGACGACTGCGCTGCATCTCTGTGTCTGGCACAACCACAGCGACGCATGCGCCTGGTTGCTTGACGTTGCAGGCGCAAACATCGAGCAGCTCGACGGCGTGCGTCCGTGTGCTTCCTTGTATCACTGGCTACCACTGCAAACACACAAGCAAGCGCTCACGCACGTACTGGCGTACACGTCTTTCCGCCTCACAGACTGGCGCAACACCGCTGATCCTCGACATTGAGCGCGCAGGAATTGCAACGATGCGGCCGTTCCCGCTTCTGCGCTCGCGCCGCGTGGACGTGAGCTCCCGTGTCGAGGTCGGTTGGTGTGGCGTCACGCATGTGCTCGTCTGCTTACTCCCTCCCACACGCGCATTCATAGGTAGACCACGCTACTACGGAGAGACTGACTTTGTACTCGCTGGGTCGTGTGTGTCTGTTGTGTACTGTGTATTGCAAACGAACGATCGACAATCGATTGACCACACAACAGCTCACCAAGTACACGCGGCAGTTTGTGAAAGACCGCTCTGCGTACCACGAGCTCGATACGCGGACGCTTGCAGTGCTGCTCGCACATGGCGCAAACGTGCACCAGCGCAGTCGCGTGCGTTTGTGCAGTCTGACTCTGTGCTGCTGCTACGAACTGGATAGGAATCCCAGTGCATGTCTGACAGCGTCTGGGACACATATACACATCATGCGGTTGTTGGGCAATACAGACCGATGACACGGCACTACTGCTGGCAGTCACCGACGGCCTCATCCCGCACGTCGAGATGCTCGTAGCGGCAGGCGCGGACGTGCGTGCGCGCGACGCAAGCAACCGCTCGATCCTTGAGATTGCTGGCGAATGTGGCTACGTTGACATCATTCGCGTCCTCGTTGCTGCAGCGCCAGACCTCGTAGCGCTTGCAGGGGTACGACTCGAATGAGATCTCATGTACTGATGCCAGTGTGTTCGATCGAGAATCGCTACTTCGTCAGCTCTATGACCAGTGATGAGAGTTTTTTGTTACTCCCGACTGACAGTCGTGCCTGCTGCTATTGCGACGAATGCAGGAGCAAGCAGTGCGTCGAGCCGTCGAGCACGACTTTCCTGACGTTCTCAAGTGCCTCCTCGATCGCATCTTGGCAACGCGACCGCATGACGACCACGTACCCGTGCGTCTTTGCGTCTTTCCGTTTGTTTGCATAGCGTGCAGCTGTGCATCTATGTGGCTATGTGTCTACCACGCTAACAGCTCATCGCAATTGCTTGTGGACGTGCTTCGTGGTCTCTCTATCTATCGCTGTCCTGTATTTGCTACTGCTGCTGTTGCTTCTAACTTGCACCTGCTAGTTCGTCGGCCGCTTGCTGCACGTCGCAGTCGAGTTTGACGCTCCGGCGTGCGTGCGGTTCCTCGTCACGCTCTGTGCACCAGCAATCGACTGGTGCCATGACAATGTTCGCATTGGCAGCCAGGCGACGACTGCGTTGCACGTCGCGTGGCGCTCGCAGCGCATCGAGGTCGCACACGTGCTCGTTGCGAGTGGTGCACGTGGCGATTTGAGGCTCTGCGTCCCGACCAATAGTGACAACAACATCAGCAGTCGCATAGCTGCTGGACATGCAACTGTGACTGCGGCTGTTGCGACGCACGTTGTGCTGTTGCAGAGCTCTACATTCACGACTGCCGATGTCTTGAGCATCCACGACGCACGTGTAAATCTGCGTGACCGCGTACGTTTGCGACCATCACGAGGCGTTTGTTCGTTTGTTTGTCTATCTGCGTAACAATGTTATCACATGCGAGAGCGCGACTGACGCGCCGACAGTGTCGACCGCAGCCGCTGCAACGGCTTGCACTGCAGCAGCGCACGTGTTTGTCGTCGTTGTGGCCTCCTCCACTACAGCAGCAACAGCAGCCGCAAGGGTTGCAAACACTGGAGCAACTGATCGACAGCGGCGCGCGCTTTGTCATCACAAGTAGTGCGGAGCGCGACGAGGTTCGTTCTGTCTGGTCGCATGTGTAGCAGTCACTCGCTGTTCAACTGGACGCTTGGCTTGCGTATGTGCATGGCGCTGACTTTGTCGTCTCCTACTTGCAACATGCCACTTTCTGCAGCTCGCGCACGTGCTTGTGTCCTGGCTGTATGCAACTGCACCAGCAGCAGTGCCTGCGCTGCTCGAGTCGCTACTGCGCGCTGGCCACTCGGTGCGTCTGTGATAGCCAGAAGCACGTGAACCCGTGCAGTCGCTCAAACTGGACAGCACACGTCGCTCACACTTGTGTCTGCTTTTGTCATGTGTGTTTGCACTCTCGATCGGCTGACTGCATAGATGTCGACTCAGTGCCGGCGTGTGCTCGAAGCGCTGCTGTGGACGCGCCACACGGAGACGGCGCTGCTCGTCGCACTGCTGACGCTCGTCTCGTGGCGACGGCACCGCACATCATATACGGTACCGTGCTGTCTGTTGCTCGTATACCAGGCATGCGTGCGTTTGTGTGCGTGGCGCTGACGTACTCCATCTGCGGCGACAAGCATGTGACTTGCACACCCACGACCACTGACTAGTGCGTCGATGTGTGTTTTGTGTGCGCATGCCGAACGCTTTGGACCTTGTAGCAGATGCTGTCGATGCTGCTTGACTGGACCCGAGCACACAATGGCGCAAGTGCACTGCTGCAGCTGCTGCACGACGTACTCGATTGTTGTGATTGACAACCTTCGTCTGCGGATCTCTTCGTCTGTTCAATTTCCAAAGGCGAGACAACCACTAGTCGAAACAACGTTTGAGCTGAGTCGCGAAGAGTAAACAGTTAAAGCTGGATTTGTTAATAAAGTTAGCGTTGTTCTGGATCATTTGAAAACTAAAGCGCTTCGAAACGAGGTAAGTCACCAAAAGTAATAACTCTCAACGAGTATATATTTGTAGGATCTAGATACTTAGATGCTGATAACTTTTTATGAATTGAAATTCACGCATGTTCGTGTTTGCATCCTCAACCAAGAACAATACTTCACACACACACTCACATACTTGTGTTGTTCAAATATGCTCTTATATACAACAATAAATATCAATACAGTGTATTTGTGAAAATCAATTTTGTGCGTCCGAGCAAAGTGCAACATCTGTGTGTTTAAGCCATAGGATTTCAAAATGCATTGTAAGCGTGTACGTCAACAAGCGGGCAGAAAACACCGTTTGTTGAAATATGCAGTATATAATATTTACAAGCAGACAAATGTTTGGACATCAAATCAAGTAATTGGATATATAAACAACATTAAATGTTGCTCCAGTTTGCAGTTTTGAATAAAAGCATCACGCTATCCTCTTGCGCTGTGCGAACTTGCGTTTGCGGCTATTACATACCAGTATAATAGTATACAAAACAAAATTTGCTAGCGTAAGCGAGCAATGGACTGGGATCAATGCGTTGATGTCAAACTACATGTACATAAATATGCGTTGCTGAATAAATCAACAGGGAATTTGAAAATAAATGTACTGCAACAGTTGCACTCTGCTCCCTGCGATTGAAGAATGACATCTTGTCATTGGTACTTGCAAATAATATGCTGTCTGCGAATAAGTCAAAAATACATCTGAGGTATACAATATACGCAGTATTTTTAGAGCGCATTCTCTGTTAGATATAAGGCTATGGTATATGTGCACGATTCCTAGTAGTAGTTCCAAGACACAAAACATTAGATAATGTCTTAATGTAGAGGCACAAACTCAGAATTGGCAGTGGTCGGCGATTTCGTAGCGCATATAAAGACGAGACACATATTTTGAATGCAGCACACACTTTATAGCCAGTTCTTTGATACATTACAAAGTCTAAAAAAGTCATTCTGTGATATCCAAGCGTTACATATATACTGACATTGTGTAAATAGTGTCATTCTCATTACAATACTCTAGGGGTAAAACGAGGTACATTAAGTCATGAGTACACGGCATATGCATTGACAGGACCCGCAAATTTAAGTTGAATCGAGTATTTCAACCAGTTAGTGCACAGATTACGGTAAAGAGTGATTCATAATTTGTCTCGAGCTCTTCGGGAAGCCGTTGGCAACTCCGAGCTGCAACAGCTTTTGCAATTTGTAAACTAGTAGGTTCATTTTTGCCAATTTATCACATAAATTGATTGGTGCTGAAAATCAATTGTACAAGCACGATGAGCTACAATGTTATTACAACTCGAACCTATTCGCTCTCAGGATGATCACTGAAGAGTTGGACTAGTTGAGACATCAATTTTTCATTATCTCTTACTATAATTGTTGTATTTTTGGTGTGAACTTAAATAGTGATGCTAGCTAAGGTAATTGAGATTGCTGATATATAGCAAAACATCGGACGCCAAACACAAATATAAAAAACCACAGTCGTTTACCGTGCAATCTAAGTACAGATATGAATACCAAGAGGTGTTTACCGTGTCCACTGACTAAACCAAACGTCAGCGTGATCAATGGGTATAACTCGATCACAGAAAAAACATACGTAAAAACAATTCTACCAACATCTTCAAAGACGATACAGACTAATTCTACTCTCTATAGTCGATGCCTTTTTGTAAGGGATCTATACTTAAGAAAGTAGATTTATGAAATTGTTTGGTAGCAATACGGTAACCGCGACAAAATCACACCATTTAGATCGCGGCGTAAAATGGATTTGTGAAAATAATATTGTTAGCAACTGATTTCTTCAAAATCATAAAAGCAAATTTACTGGATGCTCTAAACTTGTCAGTTTAGACTCTCTATCTCGTTCAAGAGTGTATTTAACTGTGTGTTTTGGAGTATACACATCAAATGTATTAATTGGACACGTAGTTCGCGACAGCTAAAAATTTTAGTTGAATATGTTCTTACACGACATAGTATTGTACATATTGGTAACTTGGTAATACAGACTGTGTGTAATTTATTGTGCGTTCTAGAGAATACCTCTCAAATGTATCAATTTGCAACATCATTCGCGAAAACGAAATATTATCGTTGAAGATATATGATATACAACATCGTACTGAATGTACCAGTAACTTGATAATATAGACTTCGTGAAGCTTAACTACCAAAGTAATGTACTAGTACCAAGTATATAATAACACTTGATAAACTACAAGCGCGAGCACCTTAGTAATAAAATTTGGAGATCGAATGGGTAGTTGCTGTAAAATTAAATTCGTTTACATCGTAAAGCTGTCCCATTCTCACATTTCTTGCACTCAGGATATATAAGGTCCACTATATCGCACTGATGTGTCAAGAACAGCTGTACACGACCATTGAAAGTCTTTCCTGTTAGATCTGGCTGTCTTCGTTGTGATATAATATTGTAGTATATACGAATTGTTAAACTAAATGAGTATTTCTCGTATAGTGCGATTTGTAAGCTATGCGCTACTTTCTAGTGCAGTGACGTACGCAACTGCGCTACGCGCGTGCAATGTCGTCTTCTACACCTGAATTGTACACCCGCCGAAACGCATCTGACACATTTCGCATTAACAACATACGACACACAAATGATGGCGCATACCGAATTGTGTAAGCAGCATTGCATTAATTTACCACATGCTCCTATCATAGAAAAATGCATATATATAAAATCCAACGGAATACGAAGATACAAAATGAATCGGTGACCGCGCTGGCAATCGCGCTCGACTAGAATGGCTTCCCATACAGGAAAATACACGCAAGAAGCGGCTAGTTTGCATGAGCAGCAGCACCGATGCTAACGTCGTCTTTTTGTGAGCATGAGTCACGCGTTGTTGCCCCACATCCTCTGTGCTTATTGTGATGTCGTTGTTGTATACGCTCTTTTATAGCGCGCGAGATGGTAGGCTGAGTGCGGTGCATAACCAGTGCAGCTTTGGAAGGCAATAAACAGACAACATCGCACAAGTCTGCTGCGCGGTCGGCAAACGAGCCAGGTGTAAATAGATGAGGTATCGAAAAGGCGCCATAGGTCGTTATGTCGATTGTTGTAGAGTAGATTCATATTGTTAATTCTTGACGCTTGTCTGCGTGGGCACGACAACTGCGGCGCTTGTTATAGCTCAGGAGCTGCTCGCCTTAGGGTTGGTGCACACCTCGATGCGACGTGCACGCGCTTGCCGTGCATCGCGGACTACCCATGTCACTCATTGGAGATGCTCCATGTTAATATTCGAGAGTTAATTTGTGCGATCCCAAAATGATTCATTAAAATCGCTCAATCGCTCAATATGACAACATAGTACAGGAACTATGTTTGCACGACTGTTGATATCCGCGTGACCTCTTTATACACTGTGTGTAAGAGTTCGTTCGTTTTATACTTTGTATATAAAACAAGTATACGCAATGTCTTGATAGCCATTCAAAGACCATTAAGCGTATTGCTAAACAAGTACATGCGCCGGTGTTTGTCCTGGACACAACCAATGCCGACGCTATGGCCACTACCATTGTGATGTTTGTCGGTCACTACGAATCAATCCATGTGCTGTGGACGTGCTCGCACTTGCATCAAAGGGCTGCATTTCGAACAAGAATGCGCTGTTTACGATGCGGTCGAGCGTACTCGGGGCTACGATCGTCTGGGACAGCGTCGCCTTCGGGATATGTGTTAGTGCATATAATACAATACTTACTAATGGTGGGTGTGCTGATAAATAGGAGCGTATGTTCTGAATCACCTCATCTGCCGCTCCTAAGTTCTGTAGATGCGGTAAGTTGATATGTGAATTTTGTGTGTATTTGTTTCGCAAATGAGCAGTTTCAAAATATGTCGAAACTGATACAAATTTGCGAATCGAAAACCTCACGAGGTTTATATTTGACATCTCAATAAAAAATTGATAAATGTATTTAGTTTTTACAATGTCAAAACTGTGTGACGTTCGAAGTCATAGCATGTATGTGACTTCGTCGAATGGATGTAATATATTCATTACGGGTATGTATAATGCTTGTAAACGCCGCACCCAAGCTCATCAAATACCAAATCGCCAAAAGTGGTCCATTCCGAATCGGTCAGTTTATTGTGTTACTGGTGTTGAATAATTGGAAGGACATTAAGAATATGGGAAATATTGTAAAATATATATACATATATAACATTTTGTATGCGTCTCCAACCATCTACCGGCAATCTGGGTAAGAGCAACAAGGCATGCGATGCGCCAAACGTGTCAACGTGATTCTTCCCGCTGGACTTCTACTTGAGAGCTGTTATTAAGGCTCTGGTACCATCGCACTACCCAATCTTTTTCTCGCATATATTTTACCTCCACCTGTTGACTGCTGTATGAACATAATATTTAGATACGTGTGTGACTTAAAGATAATCCAACACAATCAGTACGATCTATAATTACAACCTAAGCAAATCATACATATACATTTAAATATTCGTAACGTGACCAGTGCACAATTTGTATATGTTTGCCTCTACGATATATTTTCCACTTATGGTGTAATCGAAATACGTCAAATCTTCCACAAAAGGTAAAGCGTAAAATGTAATTGAAAATATATTATATCATCTACGTAAGATAACACATATATCAACACCACATCGAAACTGACCACCACATGTCTCGAAACAATTGCTGCTAAAACATTTCTTCGGTTTGTTTACACAATATACCTCTATGTTGCTAACGTAAATCATAACGATCAGAATCAAAGACAGGAATCTATATTACTATAAGTACTTGGACTTACAAATGCTAAAATACCATTCGAGTGCCAGCCATTTACATTGCACAAAAATGTCGCAATATATATAACACAGCGTTAATCGTCATTTAGATTGTGTAAGGGCGTCTCATGCGCAATGCATATGATGCTAGTTGTTAGTAATATGTAACTGTGGTGGTGGCGTATAAAATGCTGCTGGCGATGACCCAGAAGGAAGGGGTGATAGTTGAGCCATTGCGGCGGCGGCGTCTGCTTCCTAGGCGATCCACAATTGCTACCAAATCTACAATGAGGCGAATGTTGCGGTCGTCGTTTTCAGGGTTTTGGTTTGCAACTTTTGCTGTAGCTGCTGCCACTGCTGTAGAAGTCCTCTATTTCGCTAGTGCATGCTTTCGTTTGTGTAACTCATGTTTTGATTAAGGCACTCTCTATTTGTGTAATCTACTGCTGAAAACCTTATGAATTAATTGTTAGGTACTAACGCAAAGGTAAATATACGTGATGAACTCGGATTCGCAATTGTCAATAAAGGCATGCACTCGTGGATTTTTCTTCACCTGTTGTGCACAAATTTATAGAAATTGTAAAGGCCTGTTATTGTATATACCCTTTCTCATTGGAGTGTGTTTTAACAACTTGATTCCAAGCCTACTCAATTTCCTGATGTTCACCGACAACTACATATCACGCACATGTGTAAGCAATTTCACGTTTTCAAGACAGCATAGACAGCAATACATCGTTCATTTGTGTGCATGTATTTTTACCAGCTGCACATGTGTGTATTTGTATCACACGATTGCATACTTTGCGATACTGTGACATTTTAAAATAGTATTTCGATATACTGGAACACGAATTTGATTGAAATATTTACGCAATAGTATACCTATCATGAAGGGTGACAATCTAAATAGCAAATGATTGTTTATAGCATTGGCATCCAAAGTGGGGTTGCTAACAATTTGATCATTACATGCGCTGTTAAATATACGCAAGCGCGGTTCGCCGAGTTATTGCCTACGTGTAACATTTACGTCTCAATAGTATATTAAAATACTTTTGTGAGACACAACGACCAAGAGCACTTTTTCAATTTGACTTACACGCGTGCCTAAATACACAGCTTTCGTATCTTATGTGGTGCGTCATTCAAATGCGTTACACAAATGGTATATTTATGACTAACGCGCGCTGGAATATAGTACTGCTGAAAAAAATTCACTTCGGTAAATCCACACCTATTTATACCAATAATGCCAAGGTTAAACGTAATTATTTGAAAACATGTCCGTTCGCTCTATGTGTGATTTGTGCGCGAGTGCAATTTTATTTGATATAACTTTTGTTTTGACAAATCACCTTTTAAAGTCAAAAGAGGTCGCACAGTACACGATCTTTGACACCCCATGCCTAAACAATCGGGCAAGACCACCTTATCGCAATGCTCGTAGTGCTGAATGTGTGTAAGTGCACATCACGAGTTGTATACTATTAAGCAATGGGTATTGTTATTGACATCAAATTTTGAAATTGTTGATTGTCGTAAGACAACTATGAAGGACAATATTTATAGCTCGCATTCTATTGTCTTATACATATGCTTGCAAATATTGTTTGAATTTCTACGATATAGGTGTACGATAAACTATTTGATGTTACCGCAGTGTTTGTCATTTCGAAATGTGAGCAATTTTGCTAATCTGTAAAACCAAGCTCGAATAGAATTGTTAACTGGACGAATACAATGCACCGTAGAGCAAAGCAAGCAAGCACTTGTTTGCTCGTTGCCTTTCCCTTTAGATGCGCGGCATGATACTCTGAGTGCTACGTCAAGACTAGGAGATTCGAGCAGTGTCCACGTGGTGCAGCGACTTATAAGTCAAGCCCTATCGTACTGCGCACCGTCCAATACTGAACTACAACTACAACGCGCGACAGCAGCAAAGCAACATGCAAAACAACACGCACGCATCGTCCATTTGTTGGTGCAGTATGTCGTCTAGTTCTGAATTTTACAGAGCGAATGTGTTGTGTGTCTGTGGTCGTATTTCATTCATTCGAATCAACGATACCAGCGTCCCACAACTTTTTTCAGACGACGACGGCAACCGCGAGCGGTCTTTTGGGTGGTGTGCGCGTAAAGAGCACTGAAGGTACATGCAATGTGTTGTTTTCGCAAAGCACAAAATGCAAGCGGAGTCTTGACAACTGACTTGTCTAATCTGTCGAATGACTTGACCCAGGTTACTGATTACTCGCATCGCTGACTTGACCGTGAGCAATCAAGTGAATATATGTGACGTATTTGCGTGAGGCGTGTCAGCGACATATATGATGACACGAATGAAATAGTTTATACATACATAACTTCAGTGGCATAATGTAATGCGTATACCATCGCTCGAGTGCAAAAGCTGTGTTTGCGCGTGCCCTGTTGCTTGTAGCATTCTGGATGATGACTGGGATGACTGGGTGAGAGCAAGAGCAAGAGCGTGCGGCGCGTCAACATCCCACGTCACCGATTACTGCGCATGACCATGCAAGTACGTGGCACTTCAAGTCGTACAACCACTTTTCTCGTGATTTTTATCGCGTGATTCGCGCTTACGACGTTGTACGTAAAGTTCATGGCGTCGACAGCCAAGCCGGCGACGTCGGTACCGTACCCAGCGTCCTACATTTGCTTTCTTGTGGCTGTTATCCCATGATTGGCGCACATACAACCACGGACACGACGGACTGCAGACACCAGCACAAGTACGAACTTAAATAAGGTGTCGTGTTGTGTTACTTGGGGCGACAACTAC
>JAADXH010000245.1:0-29807 GCA_023337595.1 Globisporangium camurandrum
CCCCCCCCCCCCGATTTCTTTTCTTCAACTACTGTCTGTAACTCACAACGAGTGTGTTAGTGTTAATGTATAACTCAAATACTCAATGACGCACGAGTTGATTGACGGTAACAGCACTGTATGTATATAATTACCAACCATGTCATGCAACAGCACGCACACACACAAACAAGAACACCAAGCAAATTATGGCATGCACATAAGTTTCAAGTGACTACCCATTAACTAGCTGTAACCTTTTGCCCAAACACATTCGACATAATATGGACATGCGCTAAGTGCAAGACACACGGTAACTGTATGCACAACAGTTTGGCAACACGTAAACTTGTCGAGCTAAATGTATGAAGCAAACACATGAAAAAATGAGCACTCGTGTCGGCCACAAATATTAATTGCGATGCATTTGCACAACACATGCAAATCGAAAAATTTCAGCCAATTGTTCATCTGATTTCGACTATTTCATGTTTGCGCACACAGGTGCATTTTAAGTATTAAAACACATACCTAATTGTACAGTAGAATTGGCATTCAAAGGACTTAGCACACCCCTCCGTCACATAATAGTATACCGATTCATATACAAATTCCAACCTATCGTGAGTATGAGAAGGGTTGTAAAACTATGTTGTACAAATAGTTTCGTAATCCCTTTTTGGCTCATGTCGAAATAGGTTGTAATTGTTATTGCACCCTAAATATTGTTTTATTAAATTTTCACAATGATATCGTTTCTGCACAAACAAATACGTGAGTATATTTTTTGTAAAAATATTACAATCATCGAATAAGCATGATACAAGCAGGAGTAGGATGTATCATTAATTGGGTATTGGATATTTTAGTTGTTGGGTGTAAGGGAGTGTACAGCATTTAATTAATATAATGACATTAGCCATAGTATTTCAAATAATGCCTCGACTTATCAAAGCTATAGTGCGTATTTACAGGTAGGGATGATTTCAAAATGCTGCATAATCGATTCAAAATATTCACAATTGCAATAATGCCCAACAAATGCCAACATAATGATTGCAAAGTGGAATTTATACTATGTACTGTAATACAGTTTTCGAGGGTCAGTATATATGTTTATTCCAACAGTTGTCTAATGCTAAATGCTGGCATATTGGTATGAAGCGAGTGCCAAGTGAGACGAACAGAACAATGCAGAATTGCATGACAATTTGAATTCAGCCCTTTCGTGGTTAGTATCAGTATTTCGTTCTTACGACATGCATGTCAAAGACGGCATGATAATTTTAAAATATGCTAGTAGTACAGTGTGTACATTGGGTTCGTCTATGACGTGCGTTTTATTGTATCAACCGGTTTTGGATATAATTTAAAATATTTAATTTTTGCACGAACATCTCATCTAAGATTGAACTGTTTTCTACGTTTAGATCAATTCGGAATGAAGCAAACAAAGGCATATAGATAATCAGACATATCATACCACAACGTATACATATATTTTGTATATATTATTGCTTAACTGGATCCAAGCGAAGCAGTCATGGTTCTTGGATTTTTATGCCCCATAACTGTGCGAGTTACTTTGCTTTTCTGTTCCAGAATGTTGTGCTCTTTAAATGTGGTTGTTTCACGTCTGTAGACTGCCGTACGTTGGCTGTACTGTACACTTTTTATAATGTCGAATGTTATACTAAGAACTAGTAGTAGTAGTACAGTATCTAAATGTCAGCTTACATACTATATTTCACGATGTAATGGAAGCCACGTTTTCGTATCATATTTTGTTTTAAATTATTGAGAAAACAATACGGCAGGGAATTGCATTGTATTATAGACGAATCAATATTGGTTTAGAACACAACCAGTTTAATGGATCAAATAGCGGTCTTCATTGTGCTGTGAATTGCAATTACAGATAACGGCCGAGTAAAAGGCCCACACATGAGGCAAGGCCCACCAAGTATTTGTATTGGACCAACTGTGTTTGTATCGAAATGAGATTGCTAGAATTTGACGTTTGAAAACAACAATCTGTAACATTTGTTGGCGTATATGTGCAAATACGTCAATTATCGGTCAATCGTGATTTTTCTGAACTTGAACGTATCACTAAATTTAAGATGTGAATAGTTTGGCAACATCGGTATTGAAATGAAAGGTGTTATTATTGTTGTAGCGACGCATTTTGCTTGCTTGTCACTCTCTGACGTGTGTATATACTAATTTCAATTTAAACATTTCTTTCAAAGTTCGCAAACTGACTTATTTAAAAGGATATTAAATCCCTCCAAAACTATTTGGTAACGCAGCGCGTTACCTAGCATATAAAAAGGGTATGTACTAGTATTCAAGTTGTTGGACTTGTGATCTGCCGTATCTGCATAAAGCTCAAATGATATTTACAGTAGTATCTCACATTCATACAATAATATGCTATTTTTGCACAAACATTTAATAAGTTGCCTTGCTCAATGCCCAGCCAGACGTTGTCGTCATGTTTGCCACTTCGACATCAGCACGTTCGCGCTCACTTCGACATCACCATCACCACTATCATGAGCTTCTTCTCGCACTTGCGCGCGCGCGTGGACGCAATCGACTCGATCCTCTGCGTTGGCCTCGACCCGCACGTCAGCGAACTGCCGGAGCCCACAGCGGCGGCTGCACAGGCGTTCTGTCTGCGTCTCATCGAGCAGACGCACGCAGTCGCTGCTGCGTACAAACCGAACGCTGCTTTCTTTGAAGCGTTTGGCGCGGACGGCATCACCGCGCTCCATGCGGTCATCAAAGCCGTGCCAGCGGGCATCCCAGTGCTGCTGGACGCCAAACGCGGCGACATTAGCACGACTGCTGCAGCGTACGCTGTCGCAGCGTTCGACACGTTGGAAGCGCACGCAATTACGCTGGCGCCGTACATGGGCGTCGACTCGATTGACCCGTTCGTGCGTGGGAAGCCAGCGCGTGGTTGCTTCGTGCTCTGCAAGACATCGAACCCGAGCGCCAATGACTTCCAGACGCTCCGCGTTGCGTCTGGAGCAGGCGAATCCGCGCGCCTGCTGTACGAAGACGTTGCGCTCAAGTGCCAAGCGTGGAACACGGACGACAACGTCGGTCTTGTCGTTGGCGCCACGGACGTCGAGGTGCGCTTGTCTACTTGATTGGATGCGTCTTGTATTGCCCCCAATGACCCACTTACCCACTTACCCAATAACCCAATGACCCAATGACCTACTAGGCGCTCCGTCGCGTGCGCAGCGTGACACCAACGCTGTGGATCCTTGCACCCGGCATCGGCGCCCAGGGCGGCGACCTCGAAGCTGCTGTCTCAGCTGGTCTGTCGGCCGACGGCTACGGCCTATTGATCCCCGTGTCGCGCGGCATTTCGAAAGCCAGTGACCCACGCGCAGCTGCGGAGGCGTTGCGCACCCAAATCAACACTGTCCGAGCGACGAAGCGTGCTGCAATTGCAGTCGCAGCGCCTGCAACAACGCGCGAGAGTGAGTTCATTGCGTTTGCGCTGTCGTACGGCGTGCTCAAGTTTGGGGACTTTACACTCAAGTCGGGCCGCCAGAGTCCGTACTTCTTCAACGCTGGGTTGTTCCGCACCGGCCGCGCATTGAGTCAATTAGGACGGTTCTACGCACAAGCGATTTACGCAAGTGGCGTCGAGTTTGACGTACTGTTCGGTCCAGCGTACAAAGGCATTACGCTCGCAGCAGCAGTTGCGATTGCGTACGCCGAGTTGTTTGACGTCGACGTCCCGTTTGCGTACAACCGGAAAGAAGCAAAAGACCACGGCGAAGGCGGCGTCCTCGTTGGCGCAGACATGACAAACAAACGGTACGTGTAGCTGGGAGAATGGGTGATTGGGTGATTGTTTTTTTGAATGATTGAGTCATTGTGTCTTTGAATGATTGGGTGATTGATGTGCTAACAACTACTCGTGTCACCATCTCGATGCTTTAGCGTGTTGATCATTGATGACGTCATCACTGCTGGCACTGCGATTACGGAAGCGATGGACATTCTGAAACACACGAACGCAACAGTTGCGGGCGTGTGCATCTCACTCGACCGGCAGGAAAAAGTGTCAGTGAGTGACACGCGCTCGGCGATCGACCGCGTCCGCGATGCGTACAACATCCCGGTTGTGAGCATTGCGAACCTCGATGCGCTCGTTGCGTTCTTGGAAGTAGCGCCAGCGACGGACGCGAATGCGCCGTACTTGCCAGTGATTCGTGCGTACCGCGCCGAGTTTGGTGTCTCGAAGGCAGCAGCACAGTGAAGCAGGATGGAGGCAACGATGAGGCGGCAGTGGGATGAGACAATTGGAGAACAGCGCTGCTATGCGAGAGCGTGTGTGACAAACAAGAGATGTTGTTAACCAGCAGTGTAATTGTCATAAACGAACATGGTAATCGTACTTGTGTAGTTGGGAAGTAAAATATACTTACGTAAGTAATTTAATGCTATTTCTTTTTTAGAAATATATAGAGCATATATACTAATTTTGTACCAATAAATGTGAGTGCTTTTGCCCAACTGAAGACAAAAACGCTGCGACAAAAAAGCAAAGGCCAGCAAGCGTGCAAATCAAGACACGACGCACTACGACGACGCATCGATTGCGCGCCGCTCCATCCACTGCTCGCCGCACGTCATCGCATCCACTGAGCCAGCAGCATGTTCACGCGCCGCGCTATCGTAAGCACGAGCGCGATCGAGCGCGTTGCGAGTAACCGCCAGATCCGCCGCAAGACGCGCCACCCGGCAAACTTGCGCGCGCTGCAGCGCCAACCGCAGGTCGAAGTCGACGTCCCGCCGCTCAAGTACGAGCCGACGTACACGCCGACGCAAGTGAGCTTCAACGGCTGGTCGCCAGCACCCGAAGCGCCGGTTGCCGGCCTGCCGTTCCACGTCAAGCGCACGGCGCTCGGGCTGCAACTACCGGTCTACCGCGACTACCGCAATGGCCGCACGCGCGTGCTGACGATCTTGCGTCGCTACAACGGTGACGAGCTCGAATTGCAAACCGAGCTGTCGAAAGTCTGCGAGGGCAAAGAAGTCGCCGTGCGTCCAGGGCGTCTTGAAGTCGTCGGGGACCACGTCACGGACGTCAAGAAGTGGCTCACAGGGCTCGGCTTCTAAGCGACAGGTGCCGGCATCCCACTGCTTGAGAGCGACTGGTGGTGCGCATACACACACACAGCTAGGAGAATAAGCGACTGAGGCATTCGACACATACACACACACTAATCGACGCAACAGCTCGATTGGAAAACACGTATCGCGTCTGGCTCTTTTTACTTTTGCTTGTTTGTTGAGTGCCATTGTAACTTGCTTTCCTGTAAAGGCAACTACAAAAACAAAGCACTAATGCCATTGCGTGCGGAAACCAAATTACCGATGCCAAAGACTGCGGAAACCAAACTACAGTATTGAGTGCGGAAACCAAACTACTGAATGCGGAAACGAAACTGCAAGTTGTTGCCGCTTAGAGCGAGTGCATGCCGTAGACGTCCGCAATGACGTTTGTGAGAATGTCCGCAACGCTGGCATCCGAGCACGCAACGAGCACGAGGTCGCGCTCGATCGGTAAAAAGTACGGAAACGTCGCGCGGTTCATCGAGACGCTCGAGAGAATCGCAACTGCTATCCGTGCAGCTTCCGGCTGTTGGATTGCACATACATTCCGACAGCCGCATTGTAAGTTCAATAGACACTGACACAGAAAGCCTCTCCCTACGTTGCAGTTGCTGTTTGACGTACGCGACCGATGCAGGACGTCAACACGGACGCAACACGATAGAGACAGCTCGGGTGCTTGGCCAATCGGAGCTACAAACGATAGAAACACCAGACAAGCCAGTACAGCGTCAGTTACTCCGCAACATCCAATCTACTCAGTCGATTCACTGCATCGCCGAGTACCTTGGCATCGTCGCTCGTGTCCGAGAGCCGGAACAGCACTTCGAGCGCTGCGTCGCGCACTTCGTGGTCGATCTTCGACGCCGCGTCGGCGCCACTCGTACTCAGGCTCCGCGTCCCTTCTGGACTGACGTACACGACGCCAAAGCCAACGCCACTCGGTAATCCGTCGCTCTCCCACGGCGCTGGCCACTTGCTGTTGTCGTCATCGAGTGCGTCCATCGCATCGTCGTCACCGTCGCTGTCGTTGCTGTCGTCGTTGTCCAACAGGTCGCTGTCGTCGACGACACGCACGCCGGCGCGACTCCGTGACGGCAACGTCACTTGCGACTGCGTCTTGCGCCCACTGACGCTATTGCTACTGGCTCGATTGCTGCTTCCTCCAACGCTCGCGTCCGGCCGCGCACACGCAAGCAGCTCGACGACGCGATGCAGCAATGCGGGGTCCTGTAACGTCGCGCTTGCAGCGAACAAATGCCGCACAGTCACGTCGCGACTGACGCAACACAGCAATTCACACACGCGCAATAACACCGACCGCCGAAGCGTTTTTGCTACCAACAAGTGCGCCATTGTCTGCAACAGACATTCGAGCGGCAAGATCCGGTCGACTTGCCACAGCTGCGCTGCCAAGTGGCTCTCAGGATGCCAAATTGCCATCTTCGAGGACGGTAACAACGCTGTAAAGTCGAGGCGCTTGCCGATCGTGCATAGAATATCGAGTGCGTGGTCGCCAAGGAGAAAACCAGGGCTTTTACGGACGTTGCCTTTCCGGTGCGGATGCGGAATCGTTTCTTTTGCTACTTCAAAGCGGCACAAGAGTAGAATCAAGAACACGACGAGGTCGTCGTGGTCTGCGAGCATCACTTCGTTCGCCGGAACGAGCGACAAATTCCGAATCACGTTCAGCAGCAACAACCCACGCGCATCGAGCAATTCGCGCGCGCCGGTGTCGTCTGCGACATGCAGCAGCCGCCGCCGTGCGCGCTGCGTCGGCGTGTCGCTTAAAGCGCCAGCAACACGATGTTGCGGCAATAGGTGACACGTCTGGAGCTGTCGATAGAGCGCATCCAGGAGCCCGGGGACACTATCAAGCAGCAACTCGGTTGGCGGTTGGTCGGTCGTGGCTGCAGGTGCGCTACTATTGTTAGTGGGGGTATTGTTGTTGTACGACAAGACACTGAGGACGTTGATCGCTTCGAGTACGTCACTCGGAATGTTCGAGTCGAGCGCCAAGACGAGCGAATGCAGTGTTCCAAGCTCGGGGTTTACGGAAGTGCCGCTGCGCTGGACTTTCAGTCGCTTCGGTGCAAGCGGCAGTGCCGTGCCGCCCATATTGTGCGCTTCTACTAGTTCACTGGCTGTTGCAATGTGTTCGTGCTTGTCGTTATCGTTGTCGTCGTCGTCGGTTGTAGTAGAAGCGAGGAGGCTGCGCTTTGCTGGGACTGCGTTAAGTGGAACATCACGCCCAAATACGTGCTTTTGTTCAAACGCATACAAGTAGCTATAGTCGGTTTGTGTAGAGGCGCTGTCAGTGCTGGCGTCATGCAAGCCAACGAATTGAGGCAATAACGCATGCAGACAGTTTAGCACAACGCACCGTTCGTAGTGCAATGCAAGTGCAAATGGCATGATGTCCATGTTCATGCAGCTCTTTTCTGCAATGTCGCTCCACTGCTTGCGCTGCGACACGACGTCGTACCCGCCGCGCGCAACGACCTCCTCGTAGAGCCGCAGCCAGTCAATCGGTGCGCCGCTCGGCGTCTTTGGTAGCGTGAGCAACATCTTCAGCTCACCACGGGCCTCAGCGAACGACACGAGATCGCGCAGCAGTCGCTCGCGCGCCGAGTCGCCGCGGCAGCTCAGCTGGAGCGCAACAAGAGCCGCGCGGTCGCCCATAGCGTTCGCGATCGATAGTGCTGATTGTTTTCGAGTAACTTTGAGGTTGCGATTGAACTGGGCAAAATATACTGTTTGGGGTCTAACAGTTATATTAATTTATGTGGACACACCATCAGATCGATCCAAAATTGAAGAGACACAGGTGGGCTGCTCAAATGACAGCAAGCTGCAGATCGAGACAAAACGGCACGCAGCAACCCAGAGTGCATTTCGGATTTCGCACGCTATAGTACACACACAGACACAAACATCCGCAATGCGCAAGTTTGATGCGACAGGCTCGTTGTTTCCAGCTGCCGCTGCTGGTGGTGGCACTGCACAGACGACTACAGGCGGCGGCGGCGGCACGAAGCCGTTGCGCGACATGCTGCTGCACCGCAGCAGCGACCTTGCGCGTGTCATGGCCGAGCAGCGCGAGAGCCTCAGTGGCGACAACGACAACGACGTAAATGCGTCCACACACACCAGCCAAGTGCACTCGACGCACGATGCGACACACGACAGCTCGACGCTCGAAGAAGTCGTCTCGGACTCGAACGTCTCGAGTGCACGCAGCAGCGACGCTGGTATCAGCAATGTCAGCGAAGCTGGCAGCAATAACAGCAGCGACCTTACAATCACAACGCAAGAAACGACAGCAGCAGGACCGTACGCGACCATCGCTACCACCCACAACAACAGCAGCAGTGACAACGTGGCGACCATGGACATTGCACAAGTCCGCCGCCGCCTCGCTGCGTTCGAGAACGCCAGTGGTCCGACACAAGCAGAGATCGATGCGATCATCGGACAGTTTTCCGACGACGACGACGATGACGAGGACAGTGACGCCGTCAGCGCAGATGCATCGGACAGTGTCAGTCGTTCTGCCAGTCGCAGTCGTGCTCGCAGTCGTGCTGCAACGGCCGTGAATGCCGACATGGCTGCTACATCAAGCGACGACAGCACACACAGCAACAGCAGTGACGATGAGCGCAAAGAGACCGTGCTCCTAAAAGTGCTCGTCGTTGGGAACGCGCGCTGTGGCAAGACGAGCGTGATCCGCCGGTTTGTCACTCGTGATTTTTCGAACGTGTATACGAGTACAATCGGCGCGGACTATGTCGAGAAGCGCATTGCATACGATGCACACTTGAACGTGTGTCTCCAATTGTGGGACATTGCTGGCCAAGATCGGTTTGCAAAGCTCACGCGTGCGTACTTTCGCGACGCAAACGGCGCGTTGATCGTCTGCGACATTACGCGCGAACATACAGTTGATGCCGTTGCGAATTGGAAACACGAATTAGATGTCTGCAGTACGATTCCTACACGTACAAGCAGCACAAATACGACTGATGATGCCAGCAGCAAACATGCAGCCATGCCAGTCGTGCTGGTGGCGAACAAGAGCGATTTGCTCACGGACGTTGATACTGCGTTGACGATTGGTGTCAATATGCAAAAGTGCGTCATGCACAACAACATCCTCGAGTGGTTTCGGACGTCAGCGAAACACGGCGATGCGATTGACGACGCGTTTCAGTGTTTATTGGATCGCATGGTCGCAACCCACCGCGCAGAAGCTCAAGCAGCAGTTGAAGCAGCGAAGACGCGCCGACAATCGCGCGAGTCGGTTGCTACCGTCGATACACGTGCGAGCGTTGGAAGAAGTGGCGATGCACCAACAGCAGCAACTGCGTCACCGCATGGCATTACGCACGACGAACACACGACGACGCGAAGCCGCTGCGACAGCGTCATTCGATTGACGAGCCTCCCGCCGCCACTGAGTTACGACACGAACGGCGGCTTTGGCTGCGCGTGCAACTGAGAAGCACCGACAACTGATTTGATAACGACAGCAGCGGACAGTAGAGAGCGGACGGTCATGCGTGCGAATGTATGTGAGTGCGGACGTAACCGAAACAATGCAACAGGCTACGATCCAAATCGTCACTCTCTCTCTCTCTCTCTGACTGTCGGTCGTCTACCTCCTAGTCTGTTCACACATTGTCTACGGCCGCGGTCGTTTGCGTCGCACTTCGGCTGCGAGCGTTGCAGTACTATGCAAAATCTCTTTCCCTTCCGACGGTCGTTCGATAAAGTACGGATCGAGATCCATTGCAAACCGCCGGATCTTCTGCGACGCATCGTCGATCTTCTCGTCGGTCGTGAGCGCAAAGATCTCGACCAACAACGCGTCGACGCGCAAATTTTCGAGATCAACGAGTCGATATTCATCCTTCTCGTCTTCGTTCTCGAGCTATTTATGTGTAGTGCGGATATAAGTGCGTCGCATGCAGATTTACGTGCGTAAATAAGGGATGCAGCTAAGTACGCACGGCTTTCATCCGCGTCGCTTCGATCGTGATGCCATTTGGGAGCTGCCAGCGCGTCCCCAAGCGCATGTAGCGATAGCTGTGGCTATATTTATTATTCATGTGTAAGAGGATCCAAGCGTCAACAGGGCTGCTTAAACCCATTGCTGTCGCTCCTTTACATTGTTCCTTCCCCTACGGATAACGCAAGTACATAAACAATCCACAATACGATCAACAACGTACCGAAAGCCGAGCGTTTGGAGAAACGGCCGGACATTTTGGCTCACGGACACAGCAATTTGACTCCGAAATGGCACCCCAAGCGCCACTGCACTGGCTTGATCCGACAACTTCTTGCGTTCCCAGCGACCAATGTACCGCAACTCCCTTTTTGTATACTACGTCAGTGGATACGAGACAGTATGTTTGACAGAGTGATGGTCGCAGACACTCGCATACCACTTTTGCCCACCGTCGAGTGGCAGTTCGACCTGTTCGCCTTGAAACGTCGTCGAGCCGGAAAAAACGTGGCGCGCACGCACTTCATAGTGCGGGACGCCTTTGGATGTAAGAGTATACGTGAGCGCACGTGTGTGTCCTAGCAACAGGTAGGAAGTGGATCGACGGACCGTGGATGTATTGCGGACACTTGTCGTCAAAGTTGTAGACGTACTCTTTGTACGCAATGTCCTCCTGCCATCGATGCGCACGCAGCAGCAGATGAGCTACAAGCGCAAGCGGCATACAGAGATGCACATGCACATACCTTGACGACGCTCTCGCCACATAGGCCGCGCAGCCGCTCGACGAACGTTGGAAAGTGCTTGATGTTCTGGTTGTCGAGTGCACATACATGCAATGAGTTTCATGCGTATACTGCTGCAATCAAAGAGAAGAAAGAGACGAGCATTTGCATGCATGCATGCGCAGTAGCATAAACGTACGACTTCGCCTTGCAAGACGCACTCGAACGACTTGGCCGGTCGAGCCATGATGCTGGCGACGACTTGCTCGCTTTGGTGATCGCGTCAAATGCACAACAACTCCAATTGATACTGAATAAAACAAACGAGGCTGATTGGTACTTGAACAATGTTATTCAGTACTCCAAATAATTCGATTGATACTTTCATTCGAGAACCACTCGTCATCAATTCGACCGGCATTTGCGCACACATCCAAACGCCTGCACGAGTATCTGCGCTGTCGTCGCTGCTCTCGCCGTCTATACACACCACCACCACCACCGCCTCTCCTCACACCTACAGCTGCAATGGTCTGGAACCGTCTCAAGTTCCCCAACATGGCGATCACGTTCATGGGCAAGAACGCGCGCACGCGGCTGCGGGACAACCAGTACGTCTTCCGCGTCGAGCCCAACTACACGAAGCACGACATCAAAGAGTACCTCACAAAGGTCTACAATATCCCAGTCATCAAAGTCAACACGATGAACTACGAAGGTGCGATTGTGTGCTTGCTTATGAGCCTATCTGCTTGGCGCAATGCATCGCCCATTCGTCTGCAGCTGCATCTGCCAGTTGTGCTGTCGCTGACATACGTCTACTTGTCCGCACTGGCGTCATTTGCTATGTTTGTGCCATTCGCCTCGATACGCTCACGCAGGCAAGTTCAAGCGCGCATTCCGAGGCAAGTTTGTCTACAAAGAGAAGGACTTTAAGAAAGCGATCGTGACGGTCAAAGAATAGCGCAACCAAACGAATGAGTCGCGGATCGATCGATCGCGTGTAGCAGTAGGGACTCTGGACGCAGAGCTTTTGCGTAATCGTATTGCGATGCTCGCGATCGTTGTTACTGTATCGTGCTGCTCTTGCTCTTGCTTTTGTTGTTTTATGTTTCAAAGAATGTGTGGCAACACTACAAAAATAGCAAAAATAAAATATTATGCGCAAAACTATATAACGCACTTAACAACAACATGCAAAAAAACAATTTTGTGATGCCTGGTGTATACTATCAAAGGCGTCCATGCTCCTTTCTTTCGTGTGTGTGTGTGTGTGCACGCGTCCTCTTCAGCGCTGCGCACTCGACACCAACGTGCTCTCTGCAATGCGCGATCCGCAAAGCAACCAACGCTTGCAGCCTACAGCCTAATCCTGCTCGCTCACGTCCTCAAAGTTGTCAACGAGGTCCGGGACGTCATCGTCGTCGTCGTCCGCGTCGTTGCCACCGGCCGCCGCGCGTGCAGCCTTCTGGGCCGCCGTGTAGCTCTCAGCGATCTGCTTAAGGTTCGCAAGGTTGTCCGGGCCAAGCTGGTTGATAATGCCGGGCAGGAGCTCCTGGAGCGACTTGGTCGAGCTGTGGCCCGTGACCGCAAACGTGTTCGCAGAGATCGCTGCTTGGACCTTTGGCGCAACAAAGTGGATCACTTGGCCGTCGGCCTTGAAGAGGTTGACTTCCTCAACTGCTGGGATCGGCGTCGTGCCGAGCTTCTTCAAGACTGCGTCGAGCTTCTTGTCATCCGCGGCCGTGACTTTGTGCGGCGCCTTGTACTTCCGGCGCACGGAGCCTTTGCCACCCGTGCGGGTGTCACCAAACTTGGCCTTGAGGCGCTCACGCGCAAGTGCAATCTCGTCGGCCATCTAGTAGAAGAGAAAGATAAAGATGAGTGGGATTGTGTGTGGATGGAGGGGAAAGGGAGAGGAGGGGGAAAGTGTCGTCACGCAAGACGCAAGACGACGGTGATGGCGGGTGATTGGCTGGCAGGACGAGTCGGAAGCAGACGACTGTTGAGGGTGACTGTAGAGAGCGCGGTGTCTGTGTGATGGCAGTGTGCTAGTTGATCGAACCCGAGTAGAGCAGACGGCTGATGCTGCTGTAGACGTTGGTGCGGTTGGGAGGAGTGCTGCACAACCTCCTGTCGACAGGTGCTCTGCACGTCGCCGTGTCGCCTGTCGTGGCTGCGCAGTTGCTGCTGCTTGCAGCCGGCCAGCATCGTCCACCATCGCTGTCACCGCGACCGTCGCGCGTTCGCATGCACGCACGCATGCCGGTCACACACACGCACCTTTATGCAGTAGTTGGGTAGTACCAGGCACACCACTCAAAAAATACGAGAACAGCGGCGATGTGCGTTTGGCGGCGGCGCGACAGCGAGCCATTGCGATCCGTTGAAAGCGCCTATTGCGACGTAAACAAGGGTCGAGCGAGGGGTTACGTGTAACCAAATCACTCGACCACTTGCAATCTGTATGCCCGCGTACTCCGGGTACACAATTCAACAACCCGTAATAACATCTCATGAACAAAATCGACACGGCAGAGCCTTGACAACCAAGCAAATGGAGCTGCGCATTGATTGGCTGGAATTGCAACCGCGTCCATACTTTGTCCAAGTATTTTATATGCTTGTTTATTTACTAGACAGAACTTAATTATCCCATTTAAACACATATTCTATTTGGCTATCGAAGTTCAAAAGAAACATGAAAGATGTCGAACATGGAAGTACAATCGGTGTTAATCGAGCACGAGACGAGCACAACGTGTGCGGATGCATTACATGTACATGTGCTTCGATGGTGCCAGCTACGTTGTCGATGATGCTGCTATTGGCGCTCCAGCCGTCTTCTTTGCATCCAGAAGCTACATACACACATTCAGCACGTGTCAGCTACTTACAAGCACATAAACAACCACCACACGTTGTATAAACAACAGCCACACACACACACACACCTTGTTGATCTTGTCGAGGTCGTTCGTGAGCTTGTTGCCCTGCTTTTGCTTCCGTCGCCGCGTCTTCTCGGTCGCCACAGCAGCGTCAGTGGCACCGCCGTCGTTGTCGTCCTTGTCCCTATCGGCGCCTTTGCGCCGCACCTCGTCTTCATCGTCCTCGCTGTCGATCGCCGACGCAGCTGCTTGGTAGTCTGGGTAACACTCCTCGTACTCGTCCATGCCGCGTTTCACATCCGCGTCGGTTTGCTGCTGCTTGGCAGTCTGTTGCTGCGTCGCATGCACGACGTTCTGAATCGTCTGGTGCCACGCATGCTCTGCTGCACGCGCAGCTTGCTGCTCCGCAAGCGCGGCAGCACTCAGCGACGCACTCAAGTTGGCAAAGTAACCACCACCACCAGCAGCAGCTACAACACTACTACGTGTAATACTCTCACTCTCGCTACGGAGCTGCTCGCTATCTACCACCGCTGGAATCTCGTTGGTAGTATCTTCCATAGCACTGCTACTATCGCTACGTGCGTGGATCGGCACGTACTCCCCGACGTCAGGAAAGATATCGTCGTCATCCTCACTCTCTACAACAGCACTAGCTGCTACCGTCTGCTCAGCGTCCTTCTCGTCGTCCTCGTCGTCAGTCGCTTTCTTCTTCCGTCGGAGCTTCTTGTGCCGCGTCGACAGGCCACTTAGAGCATCGCGCACGCGTGCAATCACGTCCTCGTCCACTAATCCACTCACAACGGCCACCTCGTCGTCGTCGTCTGGATTCCCGTACAGCGCGTGGCAGTCGGCGCGACTGCGCTGGACGATTATCGGCGGCTGATCCGCTTCGTTTGCACTCGTAAGCGGGAATGTATAGTACATGCGACCAGGGAGAAACAGCTCGGACGTCGTCGTCGCAGCGCTTGCGAGGCTCTGGACCGCGTGGAAGTACACGAGCCGCCCGACGCGCGTTGTGAACGTCAGCGTGTCGCTCGTGGCTGTTGTAAGAGGCTGCTGCTGCTGCTGCTGCTGCTGCACTTGCCGATGTGCGGCAGTTGCTTGCAGGAGCTTCTCTTTCTCGCGCTTGAGCTGGGACAAGAGCGCAAAGTCGAGGCCTTTGACCAAGTGCGTATGCGCAACGTCGCCGCCGAGAAACTTGGTTTGCTCGACGTCCAAGTGCGCAAACTCGGTCGCGTCGACCATGTCGGAGCCTTTGCCTTGACGCCGCTCGGCGGCGCGGTCACGGTAGACGCTCGCTGCTGGTTTGTGTACCGCAGAGCTATCGTTATCGTCATTGGTGTCGTCGTTGGTGCCAGCTTTGTTGGGTCGCTTGCTCTTCTTCTTTGGTTTTTTTGACAATCGTCGGATCTCGTCGAGGTCTGTCGACGTCATGTTGCGCTTGCCGCCAAAGCTCCCGCTGCCGCTCACGCGCGTGCCCGCGTTGCTGGCATTTTGTGTGGTCGTCTTGGCACTCAGCAACGCGCGAAAGTCGTTCTGGTTCATCGTGTGCAGGTTCGTTGCACTAGTACGTCGTGCTCGTCAACAAGTTGATCGCTCGTTTGCTGTTGTTGCTCCAAATGATATTATGCTCGAAATAGCTAATAAATATATAATATATCGAGCATCTCGACATTGCTCAGCGGGTGCTTGACGTGTGTGTCCCCCCTCTCTTACGTATCCACGACGCGCGAGCAAGCGCATGAGCATGACGACCAAAACAGCAGCACTGTGTGCACTGGCACTCGCTTTGGTCGTTGCGACTGTCGTAGCTGCTTCGACCTCGACCAAGCTGAAGAGCGACAACGCAGCAGACAACCTCGTGTTTGGTGTATTCACGCCCGCGTGCTTTGACGCGTTCTTCACGCACCATGATTTCGCAAACGTCGCGTGCCTCAAGCTCGTCGTGAGCAAAGCACTCGGGTATGCGATCATCACGGGCAGCTTGATCCTCAAGCTCCCGCAGATCCTCAAGATCGTGCGCGCAAAGGACGTGACTGGCCTCACGCCCGCGTCGTTCTACATGGAAGTGCTGCTGTACCTCTCGAGCACGACCTACAACGTGCTCAAGGGCTACCCGGTCAGTACGTGGGGCGAGAACCTCGTGATCCTCGTCCAGAACGTACTGCTCGTACTGTTGTTGTGGACGTACTACACCCCGAAGATCGCGTACGCAACGCGTTTTGGCCTCGTCGTCGTCGTCGCTGCGCTCGCAGTCGGCATGTTGCTCACGCCAGCCGAGTACCAATGGGCGTTGGCGTCTGCTGGCATCCCAGTCAGCATCATCGCACGCATTCCACAGGTACGCACACATTGTTAGGGGACAATGTGGTCTGTCTCATTTTTTATAGTGTATTTTTGGTGGGTATGTGATTCATAACAAGTGTCATTTTTAACATGTGTACGATGTGTTCCGTATCTATTATACCATGTCGTATAGATCGTGACAAACTTCAAGCAGGGCCACACGGGGCAACTCGCGTTCGTGACGCTCGTGCTCAACTTTGGTGGATCGGTCGCGCGTTTGTTTACGACGCTCCAAGAGACTGGCGACGCGGTGCAACTTGCAGGGTTTGGCGTTGCAATCGTGCTGAACGGACTGTTGGTGCTCCAAGTGCTCATGTTCTGGAACGCGACGAACAAAGCACTTGCTGTCGCGGTTGCGAAGAAGAAAGAGTAGTGCAATAGAGTCAGTGTGGCGCTCCCTTGCACCGAGTTGTATGCAGCAGTCGTAGTTGAGGATCCTTTGTGCTGAACATGATTGTTTTGTTATTCCAATAGCGTTAATTCGATTCATGTGTCGACATATGTGCATGTTGTATCAAAATATGTGTGTATTGTAAAAATGTTGATTCGAAACATGTGTATACTTCGGCATCATTGCGCTTCTACAACTGGCTGTTCCATATTATTCTCACCATTCTCCTCCTCGTTGTCTTTCTCCTCTTCCTCTTCCTCTTCCTCCTCCTCTTCGTGCCTCACACTACTCCGTATAGTTGTGCGTGCTGCTGTCGCAATCGGTCGCAGTCGCTTCATTGGTGGCGCTTGCTGGAACAGCGCGGGCCACTCGGTTGCATTCAAAAACGTGATGGTTTTGAGCGTTCCAGAACAACTGCGCATCCGCACGATCTCGACATGTGCGTTGCGTGCGTGCGGTGGCGCTAAACTCTCCACGCGCTTCTCTTCTTCTAATCGTTCTAATCGACCGAGTGACTGGACGTTAGCAACTTCGGTCTGCACCGCGTCGATCAACAATTGCGACTGCGTGAGCCGCTGTCGCAATAGTTGTGGAACAGGCGCTTGGGACGATGACGATGCACGTCGACTGCTTGCGGTACTAAGATCCGAGACACGTCGACTGCTGGTGCTGCTCTGGCGACTGCGCAGTTCGGACGACAGCGAGCTCTTTTCGGCCGTCGAGCGCCGTACAGTGGGTGCTTCGTATTGAAACGTAGCAGTTGTTTGGGGGCGTGTGGATGACGGAGTCGAAGGAGGAGGCGGCGGCTTGTAGACGAGCGACGGCCGCGTCACGGGCTCTCGGTACGCGCCGCTCTGTATGGTAACAGTGAGTATGAAAGTGACTGCTACATGCGACTACAGAACAGAGACACCGAAGCGCACCTGTGCGTTATGACGACGTCGCTTCGTGCGGTTCGTGCTGTCGTCGTCGTCGGCGCCGTCAAGATCGTGGACGTCCTCGTCCGGCTGCTCATCTTCGTCAAAGTCCGAGTCGACAACGTCCTCTTCCTCTGCGTAGTGTAATATCCCACTGTAGTGTCAATATAGAGGACGCGCGGGTGATGCGATGGCGCACACATGAGAACGAAGCCGCACCAGCTTCGGTCGAGTAGTCGTCGTCCTCGGCGTCTTCGTGCCATGCGGACTGGCCCCAGAACGACTCATCTGCCTCGGCCTCCTCGCCCATGAGCTGCCGGATGCGCGTGCCGCGCGAGTGCCGCGCCGGCAGCTGCTTGCGGGGTCCAACCGCTGCCATCATCATTGTCGTCGCAGTTGTCGAGGCAGGATTGAATATGTGTTGACATGATAGCTGTACAAAATGTGTTGTGAATATATATAGATATATTGTTTTATCTTGAGCCAATGAGACACGTCACGATAACGTACAGTTATAGTACAGCACGCATTTAAGACCTTGATATTAGATGAACATACACCTACAGAGCGCTTGAATTGCTGCAAACTTGACAAAACAAGTTGCTAACGCCTATAAAAAGCTTAGACACTGTGGCGGAACAGACAAACATACGACTATAGCATTGATATCAATTTGAAATTCACTTTCGCCCAAAATATCATTGTACAAATTTTACGATGCCATTTCTTTTGGTTACCCTGACGATCAATTATTATAAAATGTATTAGGATAGTTTTCCATGTGTTGACTAAACTTAGCGCTATACTACCTTCATTGGCGATGCTGTATAGCTTTAACATCTAAATCTTGAATGTGCTAACAGTTATTGGATCGTGCCAGGCAATAGTGTGCTTTTGTTTATATTTGTATAACAATGAGTAAGCACAAAGAGTTGATTTTTTGTATGCACACTGTCGGTGTGATAAAAACATATTTGCAACACAAGTTATGTGCTATAACAGAGTATTGTCTGTACTGGAAATAATGACATCGGTTCGAGTCTTGCTCAGGTAGATTTCTCAAATAGTTATCAATTGATTCATTCGTCTCATCATGGGGTGTGTGGATATAAGATATTGACTTGGCATGTTCTTTGCGAATAAATTTGCGAAGCCCACGTAATTATTGACGTTATAAAAAGTACTCGCATTTGCCTATGGTTTTTCGCGTTCCACGACACTTCGCTTCTAGATCAAACGAATGTGTTTACCTTCTTGCACATAGTGAATCGTTTTGTCAGGAAGTGTTTTTTGCGCTGATGAGTTGCTTTACACGATTTTCCTATTTACAAACGATGCAGGATCAAGCAAATCAACCGAGTAATCCACGGCAACCATCTCACTAAGTCAAATGTGTGATTGTGTTTCCAGCAGCAGTGTATATAGTGGCGCTCTATGGACTTGGAGCGGTTGTTTTCCTATCAACGTATAAAATAATGTTTGACACTTAATCCATTTCATAAAACAGTGAAATTGTCATTAGAACTGAAAATGTTCGATGGCTTTGTACGTTCGTGATGAAATAGTCGATCAGCTGATATGATATATAACATATATTGATGCGACTGTATTAACGTCAAACTCTACACTTTGTAAAATTCCCGGTTCGACAAATAAAATATTATTAATATTATTTTGTTTACATAAGACACCAATAAATAGACGTGAAGTTGCCGAAAACATGTAATATCTTAGTCAGGCATGTCAAATCCGTACACATTTAAGGCGGGAAAATATAACCCACAGACGACGAGCAAGAGAAATATATACAAGTAGCGTGATAACACGAGGAACCACACATACACATACATATAAACGATTTTCGACATAACGCATGTGTCATCTAATATTTTTCACGACGGGGAGTACGATATGACATTTAGAAATAGTTTCGGCCAGTTTTGCAAATATGCAATGCAAATGTCTTACGTATCAATGCGTGATAGAGTAAGAGATGAAGTATGAAATAGGGCGAAAGACGAGGAAAGAGACGGCGAGATAAATGATTCAGGTGGCGACACGATTTTGCTTGCGGGTGACTGGACTGGTGGCTGGCTAAGTCATACTATATTCCCATTGTTCCAATTAAATGTTAGCTTGACGCTCTAAAAGACACTTTCACCGTAAATTTACTGCTGCTCTTGAGCATGTAATTTGCATTTCTAAAAATGTATATAATTATTATGGGGCGTGAGTTTTCATGAATCTACCATGGTGTGAAGTGCAAAGTTTGAAATGTAGTAGATAACCGCATATTGCACACACACTGTTATACATACCGTTTAAGATGAACAATTTAAAAACACGATCAAAAGTAACTGAGCGTCAATTTATACGTAAACGTTATATTCATTGAAAAGTGTTTACTTATGATATAGACCTCTACAGACAACATAAATAAATGGCCATATGCAAAACTCTCTATATATAAGTTTTTTGTGCATAGTACCCCACCACACTATACGAAGAAATAAAAATTTGACAGTTTTATTGCTTTTTTAATCGAAATGCACGAAGAAAATACACGAGACAGCAAGCAACAAATGCGCGTCACAGGAAGGGAAACACAGCAATACACGTTATCGGTTCTTCAGTGCTACAACCGCTCTCTAAGACGGCTACGCGCAAACGTGAGCGAGGTTAGTTTTATCGCTTTGAGTAAACCGGACGAAAATATGAGTGTGCTCATACTACGTACTCTGTATCGCAACGAGATGATACACGACTAGGCGATTGTCGACGAGGGCGTCCCTCAGGCAGAAGCGATATCACAATGGCTGATCGCCTGGCAAAATCAAATAGGGTTTGGGACATTTAATAGTGCAACGTTTTTTCCTCCGCTTTGTGGTTATTGATTACCATGTATCATTGTGTACTGTACCATGTTGGATGGGTATTTTACGAATTAATGTACTATCGATTGTGTCGATCACGTCCTGTATAACGGATTATTGCTGGGACACGTTAAATACTGCATTGCAGTTGCTTTTCTTTGCTTGGCTCCGCGATAGAGCGTGCCGATAGACCCATGATTAAGATATAACAATAAATTATTACTGTGTGAGGTTAACGCCGTACATGGATGCTTCGGTGTTCATGATTTTCGCACATGTTACTAGCACGAGCTAAGTGCGACGTCTCCTCCATGTGAGCGACTATTTGCAACACGTTCTGTTCATCAGCGGTATCAATACATACGGTAGACACAATATCGTTGCAGCTATGGTATGCCAAGCACTGTTGCATAGCTATCAAGTCCACTTCATCACTGGCGTCTTTATGAGGCATGTACATGCGAGCGGATGATATCTACTTAACTCATTACAAGATGTGGCCGAAGGATGTGTACTCCAATATACTGCTATCAACCGTGTGCTGTGTTCGTCTAACGTTCTCAAGCATATGTCATCCGCTGTTGCTATACAGGCTGCTACTTCTGGTTCATGTGACGGCAAACACGGCTGCTTCCACCGCTTGCCGTCGCCCATATCGCACGGCACGGCACGAATATTGTGATGAGTAATACCCTATATGTTGAATGTCGTATTGAGTCGTATTTTGTCATATATACCATGTTAGAGTAAAATCATGTCAGCTAAATGAATGCATATTGCACCCAATATTTCGTGTTAAAATAGACACACCATTTGTACTTATCTGAATATATTTCGAAAGTGATTGTAGTTTAATGGTAATTAATATTACTATTCATAAAAATAGCGACTCAAGGAATCTCATAGAGTAACGTAATGGAACGGATGTAGAAATTTGTGGATGTATATATAACTCAGCTACAGTACCCTAATTCATCATATACATATAGATATACAAAAATTACAAGTCAAGTACATCAAATATTCAGACTATGCATATTAGCTATACTTAGATCCGGATCATTGAATATACATAAAAGTGGTAGGGCTACATAATGATACAGACAGTAAACATAGCGGATATGACAAACCTTACTACACTAACGTAGTGCTATATATCCATTTGTATAGACACAGGTTAAAGTAAATACAATCAAAGACCGACAATACGCTAGTTCAATACAAATCCATCATTTCTAAAGTTGTTTTTAGATCTAGAAGAATTCAAATATCAGCTTTTGTTATGGTACAAAAGGCTGCGCATATTTTTACATACAATCCCACATAAAATCCAATAGTAATTGGGTATCATTTTGCTATTTTTAAGTGACCTCATATCCGCGCACGAAACGAATTATCTTGACGGGTACGCAACGAAAATAAACTCACATGGATATCGCCGATCGCTTTCAGTCGTTTTAGCTTACAATGTGCGAGGACCAGGGGTCCCAAATTACTTTTGGATATTGTATTTTGGTCAAACATTGGCAGTAGTAATCATTTCAGTACGACGTATGCCAATATTATTAATTGCAATAATTGCAGTAATTGGTTTAATGTCGATATAAGTGAGGTTGTGCAATTTTGTCGTATAAAAGTAGGATTTGGCGACATTAAAGCTGCCTGTACAGGAGGTATTACAATTTGAGCAAGAAGTGCCTTCAATGACGTGAAAATACAGGTTGTATGACAGTAGTAACATTAGCTAAACCTTTTGTGACGCGCACGCAGGCACTTACGTTGAATTTGTATTGACAAAACTTAGTTAGTGTGAGCTAGTTGTGCTGCAAGTATACTGCAGTTTGATTAAGGTAGGATTTGTAATATGTACTTCTATAGAAAGGTTTGACTTGCTTGCAATTTAAAGTAGGATTTGTAGAAAGTACTTCTATAGATAGTCTAAACATATATTATTTTGGTACTTGCATGCGAATTTTGAGCTAAAGCGAGGTCTTGGGAAAGTCTACAAATGACAATCCAAGTAATCGCTGTTGTATATAGCAATACAACTATATATGAGTCAATTTTTATTATAGATTTTCCCGAAAATACAACAATGAATGTTTCCGCACTTGTATTACCCTAATAATGGAATTCAATTATTATATGGGAGCACTGCCGAAAACAACTCGATTAACATTTACCATACTGATCAGTACTTGCGTTTCGCAGCGCCGACAGCCGCAAGTGCATGGGGACGGGGTGTCTTGATGTGATCTAAATTCGTAAGTATATGATTCTGCTCGAAGTTTGAAGTGGTGTAGTAGTGCTATGATAATTTGTTTTAGTCGCCTCGATGCCACTGTCGCGTCGTTGTCGTTTCGTCTGAATGTTTTTTGTGACTTGATATTGTATCAAGACTATGGAAACAAACATTTTTAGTCTAATCAAAGTGAACAATGCAGGTATTCACCATACTACAACGCTTATAGAAATTTAAAAACAACTTAATTTCTTAATTTATCACTCAGTAAATATAGAGACACGAACCCACATTAATTTAAACACTCATAATTTTAGAGATTTATTCGCGGACACTTATTCTTCATTCCTCATATGATGTAACGTACTACATGCACGTTTTTGCATGTTGGAGATACAACATTCACTAAAAGCCATTACGCACAGTGACTATGTTTGTGTGGGCTAAATATAAATTGGTGTGAACTGCTCATGTGTGTTTGAATATGTAACATGCGAGCAGATTTTGCAGTTCGACTATCTGCTGTCTACAAGTCGATTTATGGCACGAACGGGCAGCTACTATTGTCACTCGATACCAAGCAGTCTTAGTTGGTATTGGCGAACACAACGCTTCAGAAGTTGAATACCTGCGAGAATCGTTCGGTTCACTTTTCGCATGTCTACGCTACACATTTTATCGGACCGAGTACCACAGATTTTGTTATTTGTAAGCAGGTGCAATACATCGACTACTCTGTAATAAGCTAGATATAAATAACCTGTCATTTGAAATTTCTATGGCCGATTCAAATTATCCAGGTATACGATAACTACTGCAATAAATGATATCAACTGCTACAACTTCGTTCGTTTTAGACTCCTACGTATAGAAAGCGGATGGCGATTTTTCCTAGCAAGACTCAGCCCAGTGAATATATTAGACACAGATATTTACGATATATCCTCTCATGAACAGCTAAAATATTTCGCTGAACGCTAGCTAAAACATTTCGCAACCTTCAAAGGCTTCTGTAAGCAGAGTTAACATTAACCTTCAGCACCGTTCGCACTGCTGTAGTACTCGTCGCATTGGTTACACTATGTGTATGAACTGGTCTGCACAAAGTTAATTATACAGTACATATGTGAAGAATGGAGATTGCATGGCATAATATCTTGAAACAAATAGTCGTTCAAAACTTATGAATCTGTACGTTGGTCGTACGAATATGATAATTTGAGTACGATATGCGGTATGCTCAAAAACTTACAACACCAATGGTGGAAGACGCTCACACAGGCGTGTGAATTGTTAGAATGAACCACAAGGTATATAAGAAACAGCGTATTTGTCTCATGTATGATTAGTTAAAAAAAAGTTTGTTAGTATGATGCGAGTCACGGTGGTCAACTTGCTATTTGAACGCAATCACTAATGTTAATTATTCCAAATGGATGTGCACTAGCGAATAAGTAATCTCTATACTTAGGTTCGCACTTCTTGGTTACCAACCAATTATCGCACTCTGCACTCTGTGTCGCCATGCACTTGACGCCCCAAGCTGACCGATCCTATCGACCAAGCGCTCGCAATCCGACTAGAGTTAACCGCCTCGTGTCGACCTGTTGATGTGCACTAACAGGCGATTCACCGCACGAACAATGCAGCTTCCATCATGCTAAAATTTGACTTGTAAACACGCTAAACGATGTCTCGTAACGTAGCCATCCAAACTGACTATAGCCGTGTCATCAGGCTCAGCATACCATCGACGTAGACGGTAATCCATACCTCAAAATTTCCCAGCTTGTGGCGATAATACTGAGCATCCAGGTAGTGGTCTGGTAGTGGACTCGCGCTTCATCAAACAATCGTGCAGTGAGTCGAACCAAATGCGAGTCTCCTACCTCAACCCGTACTGGCTCTTACGCTGCAAACACATGCACCCAGTGCAGTCGCTAAAACTATGGATACCATATCGTGATCACGAGCAATGTCATGTCGCCGTTCAGAACCCAGTGTCAAAATTCACATGCTGGCACGCTCAATCACGCTTCACCGCAAGCGCCACCACCACCTGCTTAGAGTCCTGCTGGATCGCCGAGGCCTACGTGCCCAAGCAGTATAACGCATATCGCAGCAGATTGCCACATATCACTAAACGCGCCTTGAGATGCTTAAGCGTCCCAAGCGCATTGACTTTTCGCATTAAGGCCAGCTTGCACGCCAACGATCGCATGTGCCACTATGACTTGACAACAAACGCATGACCCCTGCTACTTGACAAGTCCCACGTCTGATGCTGTATCGCTTGCAACTCGCATGGCATTGATACACGCCACTGCTACCCCCAGACGACGCCAGCGCTAGATTGACCGTCTGCTGCGACCCAAGCACCGCTTCCATGTGAAAACCTTCTGCATCTTGCCATCATTGTTTTGTATCCAGTGCGTAAGCGTCTGTGCACGTCCCGATTGTCGCACCTGCGACTCCACGGCAGTTTGTCAGACGGCATGCGCTCCCACCGAATCTGAATCGACAGCATCCACTTCCGACGCAGCTGCAAATACTTCATGCCCGGCCCCAGCTCATTGTTGCACACCAGCTCCTGCAAGATCCTACCGAACTTATATCTGACGTTGTCGTCGTCGCACTTCGACTCTTCTGTTGCCTTAAATGCCGAGCCTAAAGATCGAAATACTCAATCCACCCCTTACTAGATTGGACGCTGCAAACACTGGACTAGGCGCTCCACGCGCCGGACTTTGTGTCACCGTCGTTGAACTTTACGCACATGCTCTAAGCTGGGTGCCGCCACCACTTGACGCGACACTGCAATCATTCATATTGGCGCCACGCGCTCCAGACTTGACATCAAGATTACTGGACCTATTGAGTCAATCTGGTGGGTCAATTTGGTGGGTCAATAGGTATACCGTGTGAAACCGATTTGAAAGTTTTTAGGTTGATAATTTGCTACATATGTGCGATGTTATGGCGAAAGTTGTGCTAAACGGTTACTTTTTATCTTTGATAAGTAAATACCGAAGTACAGTTTGTCGACTCGTGTACATTCGTATAAAACTTATTCACGCGCTATTGTCTTATACTTACACAACCAAGAATTACACAAGCGATCTACGCAGTCGATTCCCACGTGGGTATTGGACCACCAGAAAACAAATTTCGCCATCGGCATCGTTCTAATGAAGGCACACTATACGAGTCGTAGTCGTCGCCGTGGTCGTACCTCTCGGCGTATTAACTGGATAGTGTACGGCGTTCTCACGTATTCCTATTATTTGCTATAGTATCAGTTGCTTGCTCCGGTCTGGCACAACAAACGCTGCATTTTGATGTTGCAGTGTATTTGTCACCTATTTATAGTTAATGGCGCTGTTACAAAAGGCATCTCCCTAAGGTATTCAGGTGTGGTAAACCAAGTTAACTCCAAAATACTGAGTAGTATCCATTACTCTGAAAGGCATCTTTCCACCCGCGGCAGGTTAGCGCCTGTACAAAAATCATGCCATGAAATGCGATAGAAATTGGAAATTTCGGTTGTTCTTTTCAAATTTGTTTGGTGTCAATATTCTGGAATTAGTTTGACACAGTTCTATTTTGAATAATTGTGTGATTTAACTTTCGCAAAAACGATGAATGTGATGTATTGTTGTCACGAGCGATCCAACTTTGTCACATCCTCCGCATTGGATCTCTCTTGGTTCGATGCTGGTACATACATATGGTTTGTGTGATGTACATGTGTTTATTGGCACCTACAAAGAAAACAAAATTGTACTAAATGGCAGCCATTTAGTACAAGGTGGCGATGGAAGTATAAATCAAGATCGCCATCTACAGTGTAAATGTAAAACACGCAGTCGAAAAGCAGTGTCTATACTGCGACGCGAAATCAAGGACCCTCTTTGCTGGTTCTGCAACAAGGGCGGCTCAGAAGCGATCGGCAGTGTGACGAATGTTTTGCCTCTCGAGCCTAACGTCCTCTTGTCCACGCATTCAAATACGCGTCGCACATTTGGAACATAGGCCACGACAAACTCTCGTACTTCGCGGGCAAAGCCGTGTTCATTATGCTGCTCTTGTTTATTTAGGTTGGCGGCTCGTAAGATATGTTGGCGCTAATATTCAACATCAACGCACCCACTTTTATCCCTACCATTACCATATTTTTGCATCGTGTCGCCAAAATACTATGACGACTACTCGGAAGCGAAGGCACAAGAAGAAAACATGCGCAGCTTCGTGAAGTCGAGCTAACCACCTGCAACTTCCCGTGCGCTTTTTACGCTACTGATATGTCGCCTACCAGTCCGTTATAGAGCGGCAAACACCATTTGTACAGGCTAAAAGTGGAAGTGTTTGTGTACCCTCGCGGCTGCGCTATCAACTACTCTGATCATGCTTAGGGCTGCGTTGTCGATATCGAATTATTCCAGCGCATCCTCGTGTATCACGAGAAGACGCGCATGTAGACGCACGAAAACAGCACCTTTGCCGACACTGTCCCACATATAGGCGATTCCCTCTACGAGTGAGCGCTCTTAGCCGACAAAATGTACCAGGCGCAGTGATGAGAACGCCTCAAGAATACAGTTGTAAGGCAATATTTTTACAATGTAGTGATTTTTTGGTTTCCTACGAGGAATGAATTAACTTTAATACGAATCAAGCATATCCCTACAAATTTAGTACAGTTGCATATTTGCCAAGTACGGATGTTGTGCGTGTCAAGTGTTTTGCATGTCGAAAATTTTCCTCTTATTTACAGATTCGACGCCGAGACCAATCACCTCGCAATATCGCTCACCCGCGTCCATTCGCGTCTTCGCCATGACGCTGTTTGCTCGTGTGTGCATTTGGCGCTTATGTTGCTGTTGTCTCTGTACGCGTGCATCTTGTTTTGGCATCTGGCTGCAGCGGCACCTTAGCGAGACGCACGCACACGTTGGTGTGCTCGCTGCGGACGGGAGCCGACAAGTTGTACCATGGAATGAAGATACTGCTCCAGGACCACGTCATTTTCGAAATGTAGTTTGGACGACTGTGCGCATTAATGCGAATTTGCGCTGATAACTATAGCTATGAGGCATGGAAAGTACGACCATATCTTTCAAGCATGTGTTAGCTTGACAAACTACCACGTCTCGCACAATCCAATGCGCGCTGCTGATGGTGAAGTGTACATCGTCGTGGAGAAACAATTGTATAGCATTGGAACCGAGATCGAAAAACGACTACTGCTCACGTAGATATACCTCCGTACGAAGCGCCGTATTTCTTTGATTGACATTGACGATCCTAGGACAGTAATATCCATGACTGCCCTGCTTTGAAGTAGATGTAACTTGTGGCATACCTAACTTCAATGATATTCATAACGTTTTTATGCATCGCGTGGATATACTTTCTCGAACAATGACGGCGCCACAGAGTGTGGAGGGATACAGCTGCTCTAAGGTTGCATCGACGCGTAATGGTCTTCTCATCGCCGTCGTAGTTGCTGCTGCTGTTTTTATTTTTGCGGGATTTTGCGTATATGTTAGCGTTGTTCTTGGCTATTGATTCTGAATACGGCATAATGTGGGGGTAGCTATTTTTGGACACAATGTGCTCTCATTCTTGATTGATCTTTATATGTGGTGCACATGGTGCTGTGCGTGTTTCACATTTTAAGTGTACATTAACCTATGTTAGCATTGTTACAAACTCTGCCGGGAAGTATCTCCTGTACTGCAAATATCTACTTAATCGTACAATATATTTACAGCCACCTATACTCGGAGTTGTTAGCTCAACACAAGAATCGAGCCAGTCCATGAGTCCAAATTGACACAGCAGTACGTGAATGTGAGCAAAAGCACATACATTGAACTCTGCACCTGTTCAAATGTCTTGCAAAATATTGAAATGTATCCAAACAGATAAGCGAGGAAACGAACGAGCTTGCTGTACTGACGTTATTTTTTAGCTCGAAAAATGCACTTTTTATGCAATCTTATATCGCCGTAACAAGCATCACTTATAATAGCCGTAGTTTTGACAACAACACCGAATTGAGCTGCCTGCAGTGCTGTATCAAAATTCAGGTCGCTCTGAGCCACAGACATCAAACCTTTGATAACAGCAGACTAAGATGCGCAAGGTCCACGATCAGCGATCAGCAGCGCACACGCGACGCTAGGGACGTCAATCGCAACGTTGGCACGCTTACGCAATGTCGGAAGAAGCGCAGACTCGATTTCGCCTGGCGTCCACGATCAACACGAGCGTCTTAGCAGCATCTGCAAAAGTAACAGCAGACACTCGCACTTCGATTCACGCGTCATGCACTGCACCACGTTCGTGACCACCGTGGGTGCTGCAATTGCATCCGCGCTGCTGCTCGCGCTGACGACGCCAGCAGCTGTGCAGGCTTGCAACGTACCCGCAAAGACACTCACATTTGAGTGCAACGACATGTGCTCGTCGCCCGACGAGCCATGCTGGCGTGACGCCAGCGCTACCTCGAACGCAACGGAGTGTGTGACCGAGTGCTACACGTACATGTACAACGCAAAGAACACAAACTTTGTGTTCCTCGTGCCATTCAACAGCGACGAGTCGAGCGACAAGCTATTCGATGTCGCGACCGTATCGACTACCGACCTGGCCAACTACTTTTACAAGAGCACGGACAACCTCACGACGATCGACACGCTCGTGCTGTCATCGCTCGCGACGTCCGTGTACGTACAGCATGGTGCTCTTGAGTAGGAGGCCCCTTCTTTAGTAAACAACAGCGCGATCGACTCACACGCGCGTGCGTCACTTGATCATCAGGTCGCTCATTGGCGGCAGCTGGTACAAGAAGAACTACAAACGGGGGAGCGTCGCACGCATCGCGTTAGCACGCGACCTCGTCGCAAAGTCCCCGCAAGTCCGCGACGTGACGATTGCGAGTATCGACTTGAGCGCCATGGCTGCTGGCGCATTGACGACGATGTTGCCACTCACGGCAGCGTCGATTAGTTTGGACAACACGCGCTTGGCGACGTTCCCAGTCGAGTTGGGTCGATTTACAACACTCCAAGAACTGTACGTTGCTGCTGTTGGCTGTCGTTCTATCGTTGGCTTTTATTGACAGACTGTGGATCGATCCGCATGCGCAGTTCGCTGACGAAGAACTACATCACGCGCGTCGCGGCGTCCATCAAGATCGACTCGCTCGCGTCGCTGTACGTGACGTTGTGTTGCAATCTGATACGCAGTCTCCTTGATGGCGTGTTGCAATAATCCGACAGG
>JAADXH010000246.1:0-29771 GCA_023337595.1 Globisporangium camurandrum
ATTTCACCACTGCTACGAAGCACATATGAATGCTAGTGACCGAAAACCGACCATGCCAGTGCGCACGACAGTGCCAGCGATCTGGATGAGTTGCTTGACGTCGTGCGAGCGAATCGTGCTGATCGCCGCTTTCCGCAACGGATGCACGGGCGGCAAAAACTCGATCCGGACTTTGAGCTTCTGCCGCACGCGCAGCGGCAGTGCAGCAATGCCCTGTGCAGTTTGTCCACCGAGTCGCGACGTCAGTGCTGGCGCAGTCGATGCTGCTGCTGCTGCAGTGACAGCGTGCGCCAGTGGGGTGCGGGGATATTCTGAGTAAAAAAAGATGAATCCGAAGTAACAAAAAAAAGGTCAAATTCGTAAGAACTGTACCAATAATAAATCGGATGAATTATGAGTTACGAAGTGCAAGAAAATGAGTATGAATTCGAGTCAGTGCTGCCTACTCCGTTCGGTAAACGTCAGGCGCTGGGCCCGCCTACGCAGATCACTGGTGGACGCCATCGCTTGGCAGACCACAAGTGTCTGCATTGGCTACGCACCATCCGTTTCCACGCTCAAACACGATGTTTTATCGTCGAAAGGTGTGGACCAACAATCATTACTCAATTTTCATCCACAAACGTAACAGCAAGGTTCGATCAATGTACTTCTGATTCATCCGAATTTAATCCGTTACTCAGGATTCATATCATTTTTACTCATTTTAACCCCCTCCCGCATCAGTACTCCAAGAGCGGCAAGAACTGATCTGGGTGGCAGAACAGCAGCGTCCCGAGACTCAGGTTGGAGTCCAGCAGCGCATATGCACAGACGCGCAGTGAGAACGCAAAGCTGTGTTGCTGCGCGTCTTCACTTGCGATTGTACAGTACAACAACAAAACGTCTGGAGCAACAAAAGGAACTCGGTACGGGGTTCGCGTGATACAGCAGCAATACCACATGTCTTTGCTTGTGTGTTGCACACTTGTGCCTCGTAACTCTGAATGACACATGTGCATAGGTAGCCGGGATGTCCACAACCATTTCTTGCTTGTTATTGATTCGCGGTTGGCGGATACGATGAGCAGTACTACATAGTAGTTGTAGCCAACAGGTGAATTAGCACCGGGTGTAGTCAAGCGAGTCAGTCGGTCACGAGCAAGTGGCGACAGTAGCGGATGATTCGTGATGAATTCACTGATGGTCCTACAGCACGCTGTTACCGCACGTATTCTGTAGCTCTCAAGTTGTCGATCTACTTTTGGATTCCATTCAGTCCTGGGTTCTGAATCGACTGGGTGATCGTCGATACAACATCTGTCTGCATGCAAGCGGTGCACAACTGCACACACGCTGTTTGTTTGTTCATTGCAGTGGTAATGCGATGTGTTTGATGCCATGTCGTCATCTTCCACAACTCAGCTACCTGCCAACGACGACAAAGCCGGTGAGCATGCAAGCAAATGGTTGTATATGTATCGAGGCGTAATTTCGATGTCCAAGTTTTGGATACGTTTGAGCTGCTTGCTGCAGACGCTGATCCACTCGACGTCGTGTTCGTGATGCATGATAAGATCGCATGCTCATGGGCGCAATTATGATCATACACAACACTCAGCAAGCACCACCTGCGCAACAGTTCAGCTTGTAAGAGCAAGAAAGCGTATTCGGCGTAGATGTGTTGGTCTCCGAATGGAAAAGTCCTATCATGTTGCAACACCAAAGCGGTGTAGCCAGCGCGTCGCTTGTTAGTATTTGCCCGTTGCTGTTGTTGCGTGGTGCTCGCAGCAGCTGGTGGCGGCGCATCTTTGTCGTCTTGACGGAAGTGCCACCGTTGCTCCAAATATAAAACTGTAGCTACAAACTGACGTAAAAAACATTCGTCTTTATCGATGATAGAGAGGGTTATCAAACTAGATTCTACATTCTGGCGGGTGTTGCTTACTCCGCCGGTAAACGTCAGTCGCTGGGCCCACCTACGCTGACCATGTTGCATGCGCTGCTTGCTGCGCTTCGATTGGCAGCATGCAGCATTTCTGCTTTGGCGACGCTCCTTCCGTTTCCTCCCTCAAACGAATATAATCATTGTTGCGCGGTTTTATGGTTGTTCTTGAAATTCACAAATGCCACGACCCCAAATCAGATTTGCTGGCGGTGCTACATTCGCTTCAGGCAATGTTGTAAGCGGCGCTTGACGCTCAAGCAGCTCGAGCTCAATACGGACGACAAATATCTTGGTTATTCCAGATCCAAGATTTGGATCCATGATCGTCCACACCAGAGAAGAAAACGCTCGAGACCAGATTGCTTTGCGAGTCCACGATGCTATGACAACTGCTACTCTTCGTTGCTAACTTCGGCTGAGCACGCACGAGGTGAGCACAGACGATGAATGTGCTGATGTAGTCAATGTGACTCCACCTTCCCTAAACGTCTTCCGAGTCGCAATCTCGATGGCTCATTCACAAACAACACGCGTGCAGCGCAAGCAGTACCCAACAACACAGAGTCTTGCATTACAATCGCTGTTCGTTGAACGCAACAGCCGATCAGTTTTCGATACTACTTGTCAGATCGACGTCAGCAAGCCCTCGTTCAACAATGACGCCGCAGCCTCCGATCGTGCTTCTCGACGAAGATCAACAGCGCTCGCTCCAGGAGACGTCGCGTCGCACAAACTCGACCGGCGCGCCGTCAAACCTTCGTTTTGGGTCAGTTGCTGACGACATCAACAGCGAACCGATGACACCACCGCCTGTTCTACCGCGACCCCAGTCTGACGATCCGCGCACGAGGTTCGTACTGGATCAGTCGTCGGCTCCACGGACCGTACTGTACGATCAGCGGAGCGCAGACGCCAACGTGATAGCGCGTCCATCGCAGCACAGCAACGCGACGTTCACGAGCAGCAGCCCAAAGTCAGAGCTCACGAGCCGCACGCTCGCTGGTGGCTACGACCCGAACGAAGTGTACGGGTACGACACGGCGATGCTCGACCACTTCAACGACGACGATGGCAGCGACGACGTCGACGCTGTTGCTGGTCTCGAGCACGCGCCGTCCAAGAGCCGAAACGCGCGCGTCTCGGTCACGTACAACCTCATTGGCATCGGCCTTGGCATTACGATCGGCATCGCTGCTGCGCTGCTCGAGGTCTCGCCGCTCGTGTCGCTATGGATCGGTGTTCCCGGCGACCTCTTCCTCCGCGCGCTGAACGCGCTGATCATCCCGTACATCTTTTGTTCGGTCGCCGTTGCGATTGGCGACATTGTGTTTGTCGGCAAGATCTCGGTCGTTGGCGTCCAGACGTTCAAAATATTCCTCATCATGTGGATGGTGACCGCAGCGCTCGGTGTAATTGTCGCAATGCTCTTTCGGCCAGTGTTTCGGACTGACCGGATGTTCACTCGCGTTCCAACGAACGCAGTCGGCTTTACGTGCGCAAGCACGAACGAATTGCTTGCGCTCCAGAGCGACGGGTCGCTTCACTGTCACACACTCACTGGCAATGACACTACGAGCAATGGCACAGCAATGTCGACGGTGCTCCATCATGCGAGTGGGGATGTTGCGAACGGTGCTGCATTCGCGATCGTTGACGTCAACAACGCGTTCCAGAAGAACGCCAAGCGCGCGCTGGCGCTCATGACCGTGAGCGACCAGATCATTGCGATTCTGAACCTCATGGTGCCTAAGAACATCTTTGAGACGCTGCGAAACGGCGATTTGCTATCGACAATCACGTTTGCCATGGTGTTTGGCGCTGTCGCGGGTCGCAACTACTTTACACAGACTCGGCGCATCAACTACTTGTATCTTACGATGCTCCAGCTGCGCAATACGTTTGCGCTCGTGCTCGAGTGGACGATCCGGTTGACGCCCGTGGCGGTGCTGTCGATCATCGCAGGATCGTTTGCAAAGAGTCAGAGCGCGCTGCTGCAGGAGTTTGCGCTCGTGTCGCGGTACGTGCTGGCGATCCTGGCGGCGGCAGTGCTCCAGATGCTCGTGACGCAACCAGCGATCTTCTTCTTGCTGACGCGATGCAACCCGTTTGCGCAGATGAAGCACATGGTGCGCGCGTACATCTTTGCGTTTGCAGTCGGGTCGTCGTTGGCAACGGCGCCCGTGACGCTCGCGTGCATCAAGAAAGCGCGCATGAGCTCACAGCCACTGGTGAACTTTGTCGTCTCGATCGGCGCGTGCTGCAACTTGACAGCGATGGGGTTCTACTACCCTATTGGGATCGTCTGGCTCGCTGAGACGAGTGGGAAGGGCGACGAACTGACGTCATGGCGGTTGTTGACACTGTTTTTGCTGTCCGTGCTCGCGTGCGCGGGGACGCCGCCCGTGCCGCAGTCCGGCATTGCGATCATGGCGACCGTGTACAAGACCGTGTTTGGCGTGAGTGTGCTGCCAGAGACATTCCCGCTGTACATAGCGGCCGATTTTTTCATTGATAGAATTTCGTCGGTCGTCGACGTGAACGACGACATGCTCGTTGTCAAAACGATCGCGGAGAACACGGACGAGACGATTGTCGATGATCGTTTAAGCGATCGTGATTTGATAGCGAGATATAGGACGTGGAGCGTAATTGATTCTATGGAAGAGAGTGGCAGTTGGCAGTAAAATGTGTGTTGTCCAATTCGTATTGAGTCATGGAGCAGTAGGCAATTGTAGGTCCTACTGACTTGTTAATGTGCTATCTTTGGTGATCACAATGTAATGAGAATGGTACCTGTATTTGGCTCGATTTTTAACCCACAATACCCCAATGTAATTACCGTACCACATTAGAAACAATGTATCTGATGTACCACGATCTCCATTGTCAATACAAGTGACATAAAAAAGTTTTTACTACAAACATCAGGATAAAACGGTATTTTCAAGACAACGGCCATATTGCAACTTTCTTGAATTTGCACACAGTTGGGTAAAAACACGCGTGAGTGGTTTCAACACGTGGATGCGCCATCTTCCCGTACGTTTTTGTTTGAAATGCGCGCGAGAACTGTGAGCGACAGGTAATGACCATTCATTCTAAAATTCGTCAGCAAGAGAGAAGGTAGATAGAAAGCAACTTCGGTTGAGAAGCGATGGTTGCTTTTGATGGTAAAAGCGTGCCTGTCACGCGAGGAAGGAAGGGAGTAGCAACAGCAGCCGCATCAACTGCACCAGACACAACAAAAGCTTAAAAAACAGCAACGTCAAAAACGCCGACAGCGAAATATTCCCCATTATCGATTTCGCATCGCAGGGAGCAAGCCAAATCGGCCGAGACGCAGCAGCAGCCGTAAAGGCTCAGCCACCACCTCCCCCTTCCTTGCCGAAGCCACCAATCTCGACTTCGCCGCATCGTACGTCAGTGGAATCGCCGATGCACACCGCAGCTGCTCCAGAAACACACGCACTCGCGAAGACGACCACAACGACGACCACGACGATCGATGCTACGACCGATGCGAATGCGATGGCAGATGCGAAAGACGGCTGATGTGAACGTTGCGCCAACTGAATCGTCTCCAATTACATCACACGCCGCGATCGTTTCTACACCAGCCGAATCGTCGATGCAAACTGCGACCACAATTTAACACCCGACACCTGCAGCTAGTATTTACCACCCCAACACCGTCACAGCCTTTTTCCAGGGCGACTGCGATCCGTCGTCTTTATTGTCGTCACCTGCGTCGCAACCGGTCACTACTAACTCGAGTCCAGGTCGACAGTTATTCGCTGTGCAACCCGTACGGCCGCCGCAAAAAAAAGAATTGGCAGAGTGGTACGATATACATACGTAGGAGTCATGTTTGCCAGATGTATTTCTTCTGACGTATACCGAATGTTATATTGTTCGGCGATGATCCTACAGAAACAAACACGCGTGGCGAATACGCCACAGCAGAAAGACTCGCGCCAGGCTGCGAAAGATGCGAAAGCGGCTGCTCTGGCGGAAAAAGCAGCACCCCGTGCTGCGAAGCACGAGCTCAATCGTGCGAACGTTGTGGCTGAAGCACGCGGAAAGCTCGAGTGCGATGAGGCGTTGGATTTCATCAACGCCGAAAGGGCAGCAATCGCCGCTCGACGCATCGGTTCGCAAACGGCTCGTCGTGAGCAGGTCCAGCTAAGCCTCCACCAGCAGGATACTCCCTCTTCCCACCAGGCACACCGGCCCGGCCTGCGTCTGTGCCTGTAGACGACTTTTGCTGTCTCGAGTAGGATGTCGAAGGAAATCATAAACCTTAGGTTGACGAAATTCACGACAAAATTGATTGAAGTCGTGACCAAAGCCACTGCAAATAAATACAAGAACGTTATTGTTGAAGGCGTACCTGAAACAGCAACGCAAATTCACGAGCTATGACCAGCGCTGACCATTGACGACGTGCTTCTACTCGCGAAAGATACCAATCGACTGCGACGCATGCGTGTATTTGGATTGCAATTGGGCACGTTATACATGTTCTGCGTGTGTGATTTACATTGTTTGATTAGATTCCTAACATTCCTATGTATACCCTTGTACACATGTAATTTTTCCATTGTTTACTGTTGTGCACGTAGGTCTCGATGAAACGACAGGCTTTAACTTTGATTATGATAATACGTGATGGAAGACGGACAGCGGTATCACTGTTCCTTGAATTACTACGTTCTTTTACTCGCCGATTGATAAATAGTACTTTGTGCCGATGAAATTACGGCGCACGATGGCCAAAGAGAACAACGCGTACGTGACTCAAACTTTGAGTGAGCTAATTGACCGCATGTTTAAAAGACCCGGCAACACTCACACTGGAGAGAAAGATGCAGTGACTTTGGCAAAAGAAAGACGGCGAAATCTTTCGAGTTGCTGACGATCATTGGACTGCAGATTGCTCGTATGCTGTCTCTGCTCACACGTCGGTTCCCCGACCATAGGAAGACGAAGCCAGTCTGTGCTGTTCCTGACGACAATTTTCGAAAGTACATATCGCGCAATCCTTTTTCGTGCATTATGTCGAATTTGTACTTCACAAGTAAAGCTGACGCACAAAGTGAGACCGACCGAGCTTGGAAAATACGCAGAGCTGTTGACGTGTCGCTGGAGCAGTAAAAATGTGCTACCAAAACCCATGGTGCTGCCGTTCGGCGAAGGGATGTTGCCGTCACGCAGTGGCTACCGTATAACACGCCAGTACATGAACATAAATCTGCACATATAGATTTAAACTGTTCATGGCGTGCTAAGCGCAAGCGAGGTATTGCTTGCGGTGCGTTGCATGTTGTACGACTTTGTACATTATATGTTGTGTATTGTATACCGCATGTCGAATACAACTTGCTGCACATTTTATAGCCTCTCGACCAAATCGACAAAAGGGCCGTATACTAGGGTGTATTTTCTTAAGTATAAAGTTCGTACATTAAATTATTTTGACATACTACAGCATCACAGTCTACTAAGGGAAGACTTAACACTTCGTCACCGTAGGTGCGGATACGAACACCAGCCCGGCAGCGGCGATGCGTAACGTGTTGGAGGTGCTTCCACCAACGGAGAATAACTACTCGCATCTGGTGTGCACCGATAGGTTATATACCTCAATGCAGCTCGCCCTTCAGTTGTATGAGCGAAACAATTACACGGTTGGGACAACTATGATAAACCGCCTCGGTTACGAGGATGCCGTATGCAAAAGCGCAATGTCCGCTCTCCTGATGTGCATCATGGGACATCATGACAGGCCACATATCTATCGGTCGACGACATGACTGCGGTCTGTTAATACGACAACATACCTGTGCACTTCTTGTCTACTAGTGCCGGTCGGAAGATCTACACCTGCAGAAAGTTGTCTTAAAAAATAGCGAAGTCGACTACTGTATAACGTTACACATCTAACTTTTGTGCTATGAACATCACAATGCACTGTTCCTGGTGGAGCTCGAGTTGCGATCCCATAACCCTCCGCTGTCCGCAAATACCATCACTGGATGAGAAGGGTGGGTGTCAACGATCAGGTTTGTCTTCAGCGGCACCGCGTCCAGATGTACGTGGAACTCAAGTACAATAGGCGATTCTACCAGGAACTCGTCGACCTCGCTTTGGTGAACGCAATCTTTGTGAACCGCAAAGTGAATCGATCCAAAACGGCGACCGCGCACCGGACCACGCAAAATGGCTCACGCAGACTCAAGTCCAGCTCTTCAACATAACTAGCACCAACGTTCAAGATCGCGGCGTACCTGACAAGGTTGCATAGGCGCGCACCGTCACACTGGATCACAAGATTTGCGAGGTCCCCGAGACGTGCATCGGCAAGAAAGACGGTATGGAGCGGTTCAAGACGCGCCAAGGCAAGGTTTGCGCACAGTTCAAGTCCTAAAATGCAACGCACCTGACGACGAAGTAGTACTGCCTGCGTCCGCACTGCACGAAGGTGGAGAAAACTTGATACGATGCACATGTGATGTCTTTTATATGCACATCGTTGTCTATACCTGTCGACATTATCGGTGTACATTATTTTATATATGTATTTCGATATGCACTAGAGCTTACTTGCGCGATCGCTCCACAGCGCGCAACAATATCAACGTCCTTACGTTTTCGTACATCTGGCAGGTGCTGTGGACCAATGGCCGAGAACCAGGCGATGGGTTTCACGGGTATCGTAACCGCCGCCGCACTGTTCTCGTGGTATGGTGGGTAGCACTGATGTGGCCCCAGGCTATCATGACGGCTCTCAAACAGCAAGATCTGCTACAAAAACACGGCAAGAACATCATTTGAAGCGCACACGCACGCTGCTGACCTGGTTTAACCATCTGCACGAGATCTACGCGTTGATGTGATGCTCCCATTTTTGTAGATTTTCATTTAGATAAGGTAATACTGTGATCCCTACATTTCTGGGACCAGTACAATAAGCACCTTGCTTTTGCACACGTCAACTAAGTATTTTCAAAATGCTGCTTGAATTTCTTACTGCGATTTGTGTGTAAATTCTCTCGCATATCATGTACATATGCTAACTATATTATTATACTACAATTAACATTTATATACTTAACTGCATTGAACAATTTTTACTGTCGCTGTCAGAATTTTTATTTTAAATGGACAGAGAATAACACGAACACCTCAGAAATGCTACATATATCAAAATCGTAGCAGATATTGTGACCGTCTGTAAATTCCTCCATCCTGTCTATTTATACCTAATCCAAAAATATATACCGTCCGTCTTTCCCACCACGCATATGTCAACGACCTCGATACGATCACATACGTTTGTAGATAGGGTTCGTAGGATGGCGAACTTGTTCAGATCAGCTTAGTGGTAACAATCTGAATTGGTGAGAGCATATCGATCAATAATCTTGATTACAAATGTTTCTGCATAAACAACTCCATCTTTGTCCAAAAATTAATTATATTGGTGGAAATGACATCCAAAAAAAATCTCCGACGGTCACAACGTCAATCCTATATATACTGTACGTTGGGAAACGATAGAATATATTGACTTGTATTCAATAATGGAGAAATTTTTGGTTTTATGTCACATCTATTGTTGTAGTAAGCATAACTATACGAAGACAGCCGACACTAAATCATTTTAACTGTCACTTAAGTTTACAGCTACGCAGCTTACCCATTTGTGATCTCAAACTGCCATGATTTTGAGAGTAAGGCGTGGCCCTCATTCCTGTTAGATTACATGAGGTGCTGATAATTTCCGGGTAGAAGTATTAACATGTCGTCTAATACATATTCAGCAGACATGATATGCACCAGGTGCTTTCTATAATGCTGAAAAGGTGTGTACACGTATGTTATAGAAATGCACATGTGTATTATATGCTACAATGGTATTTACACATATGTCACAGAAATACACATATGTATTACGAAATACGAAGGTAGTACCTTACCAAATGTATTAATCAATGTTCAACACACTTATTAATACTACAACGGGTGTCTGTTGCACCCAGGTGGTACACTATTCCGTACACGCTTTGTCCACTAAATATACAACCATACAAACAACAGTACATACCGTTTTCAATGCCGAAAAATACATGCGAACACCTATATGAATGGTTCTTATTAGCAAACTACACCTGGTTTCGCACTTCCAGCTGCACTTTGACCTCATCTTTTGTCATTCAGAAGGATGCATAACCATCTCTTGCAATTTGTTCCAGGTATGATTTGTTCGGGAAAACTTACAACCAATCAAAAATTGTCCACTTCGAATAAACATGCATCGAGCTCATGTTAAACACAAGCACACAAAATAATGTTACTATAAATGATTTGATCGGTAAACAGTACTACTACTGACCACGCACACAGATAATTACTTGCGATCGCGAAGAATGAGATTTCGTTTGTGCTTTCCTGCAGTCTTTATACATTGATCAGGGTGAATAAAAGTTTTTGCACCGCATGCAATGACTGAAGCAACAAATAATATTAATGTATTCAATTTAAAACGGCATTACACGCGCTTTCACCAATGAAAAAACATTGCTAAACACACAGGGCAACACAATTTCCAGTATGCGAAATGAACATTGAAATGTAAAGGGACTCTTCGACGACACCATCGTATTGTAAGTATAAGTGTCGCATAATCGATTTAATCGTTTCGGGTGTGATGTACCCAATTGCCGTGAACAGCATCAATAATTGCAGTGATGTCATCGTTGCAAACTGCAGACACAAAATTATCGGCCAGCATTCCTACAACAACGATCTTTGGACATACCTTAGTGCAGAAGTCGCGATAGCGGACACGAGTAGCCAACCGATCAGTACGCACTAGTTGTTGCCGTGATTGCGCTTATATTCATAGCTTAGACGGTACATGGTGTTATACCATTGTTCGAATATGTTGCGAGTATTCGAATGACTGCACTATATTTACAGCAGTATATTTCCTATTGAACTATGTAGGACCAGTCCGCCACATCTTTATGTTATTTAGTTTAGCTTTGTAGAGTTGCATGAACCACTTAGAGGGATACACATTGTTATTGTTTATGAACGCGACTGTATACATTGGCTTTGAAAAATAATCCCTTATGGTTGTAAACCTATGCATTTTTAGCACTGTAAGTTACGTCTTGGCATGCTGGTGGATGGTTTCCACACACGTGTAGTATGACCACATCAACGCCATATTTCGAGGCACAATACCCACTAGGATGCTGGATCAGACGCAATTCATGATTGAGCCACATTAAATAGTCCGCCTACTTTCACTATCCGTATATATATTTGTTCTATACAATCTACAAGTTGTTACTTTGATGAGTCCGCTCAAACAAATTTTGGCGAGCTGTGAACGTAATATGGACCAGTAAAAACTACAGCGATGTCTTCAGATAGCACGTCTATTTGTGTGTCTTCAATCGCAACCACCAAAGTACTTCAGGAAGGACAGAATTGATTAATTTAATAGGTTGATGTTGTTGTCATACGTTTATTACTACAAACATCAACGAGTAGCACGCAAAGTCGCACATTTTGAGCAACTCCAATACGTAACACATTTTCTCAACATCGCCACGCTTTCGAGCGAGCAGCTGTTGCACTACAGATACATGTATCGCCAAATTTGGGCTTCTCGACGCAAGCACGTGTCAAACAAAGTACCCCTGTTAGTGTATGTCGCCAAAACGCGTGAAAGTATAACATCGCCTTCATTAAGCTGCCATACATTGTATCTGTGTTTAAGGTTATTGGCGTCGTCAATGTTTTGTGTACTATACAAGTTGACCATGAGGACCTAGCTTTGTGCTTTATGACGTTGCTGCATGTTGACTGCTCGCACTATTTTTCAACATCAGGTTTCGTCTCATCAGGTCGTCAGCTCGCGAGGACGTGTATTATTGATTTGGCCCCGACTTGTCCTAGCTTTGGACGGTGGGGAGAATTGTTGCCTCGAACACTACACACGTGGCTGGTTGCTCTCTTGACGACCTCCCCACGGGTCCGCTAACTTCAATTCACTTTAGGACTTGGCTGATCGAGACTTGGAACTGCGTTACAGCAAGCAGTTTGTTCTTGCTCGGTGCGACACGATGAGCTTACTTTATATGATAAACATACTTGAGGGTGTTCTGATGCGTGGCTAGAATGTGCTTTTGCTATGCAGTATTTTTTCGGAGCGCAAACAGTAATTTTGATAAAGTCAGCGCTTCCCTTTCTCGAGCTATGCATTACACGCCTGAGAGAGAAACATCACATAATTGCTGATGTACTCCTGCTGCGTACCAGTGACTGGATGATCTGTGGATCGAATAGTCGATACTAAATGTGAGTGGTACTCGACAACGTCAAAGTACGGCATCATAAGTTGTCTACAAAATCGGAGCCACCAGATTCCCAAGCGCAAGGAGTTGCTCTCTTACTTTATCCAATCAGGTTTCTGTGCTACTCGACCTGAATATCTAAAACTTCACATCCTTGACGTTTGCAACAGTTGGGTCGTCGTGTTGGCTTCGTTCATAGGTTTATCAATTCGGGTTTCTATGCTACTCGACTTGAATTCACAAACCTTCACGTTCTTGACGTCTGCAATTGTTGGGTCGTCGTGCTGGCATCATTGGCAGGTGAGGAAAAGGTGGTGTATTGGTGCATTGAGTGGAGCGAGCGTGGCGTCAGATACTATGGAGGATAAGAAGCCTGAGAGATAGGGCTAACGCAGTTGGGAGTGTCTGTAAAACGCTTGCGGGGCTACTAATGAGGCCGAAACTATTGGTGAATGTATCATCGTGGTCCTTGTAGAGTTCGTACAGACCAGTTGCACGATCGATCAGACATAAAGCAAGAGTGCAGATCTACGCTGCACGGTTAGTCGATACAGGATTGATTATTTGGGTAAACTGCAAAAATGATGTGCATTACGCAAGTGCTTCAGATAAACAACGACGAAATTGTATCGGATGTAAATGATGTTGATGAAGAAGATAAAACTATGAGAAACAATGTGGTCTCCGGTAAGTTGCCACTGCTGCTATGACTACAGCGCTGTTGTTGCCTGCGCAGTTATGATGATGTTGTTATTAGTGTTGGTGCTGTTATATAGTTATGTCGTGCCTGTGGCAAGAGCGTGGTGGTGATATTGCTGTTGATGCACACGTTGATTATATATGTGTTGCTTTGAGGTTGTTAAGGTCGTCGTTTACGTTAATTGTGTTCTTCGAATACTGATTGTTGTTGATGCCGCCGTTAGATATCAACTAGTGCTGTTTAAGCATGTATTGAATAATCACGCGCTTTTGTCATGCGCTACACGTTTGCTACTGTCGTGACTAATATATAATGTTCCACGACAAATAGCATCGTCATATATTGAGGTAATGCCCGCTAATAAACCTACAACGAAAGTTTAAGCCATATGAAAGCTAAACTAGTTCATGTAAATGCTCTGACAGATTTAAACGCTGCGAAGTATTGCACACTATTGACGCGGGAAACTTGACACCAATAATGATTAAGTAGCACATGTTCAATATCAAGTATGTTTATTACCTTGTATGTGAAAATCGACGGCGTGATCGTTAAAAATTCGAGAATACAGTTTTAGATATAAGTACTACATTTATAGCGTCTATCTATAAAGATATATATCGTACACATTTAAATAAACGATTCGGCACACTTGAACTACGTGCAAAATAATGATCAGGAATTGTATAACTCAACAGTTCTTGGTAAGGTCACGCCATAGCTTATGCCCATACGGAGTCTGTTTGGCGAAACGATAAAGGAAGTCATGTGGTACGTCACATCATCAGCTACGTTGGTCAATATTCGACATAATTTCGCCATCTTATCCAACGCATCGTCCTTCTTCGCTTCGACATACATTACGACAAATTGCTACAAACTTCTGCTTCCGCTTCACAACTTAGAGTGCGAGTGCACACAACGCGATCCCTCTGATACGCAAGTGGATGTATCAAACTTTTTGGATGTGTTTAGCGACCATTACTAGCAATAAGCCAGATAATTCATTGAATAAACGTTAACGAACGGATTTGTCAAACACATTGGGATATTGAGAAATGACGCGCACTGTGACAGCGATCGCTCAATTACGAAATCTGTATATATTATAGCACTTTTCATGGATATGTTCGTATTTGGTACCTTTGACAGCGCTTAAAATTGTGTATACACGAGGCGGGGTATTGCAGTTATCTATTGTGCTTCAATAGTGGGCTTCAAACTTGCGATCGTTAAACGACGTCACTCACGATCAAACCAACGAACAATCTCTTATAAATACATAGGGAACATTAAGTGTGCCGATCACACAGCTTGCACATGGCGACCACCGCTATTTCCTCCTATTGCAATTTACTACAGTTTTAACATGGACGAGCAAATCAAGACTGAAGTAAAACCTGACAACCGCCAATCCACCCACATTCACACAGCAAAGCGAACCACACAGTGATGCATCTTCAACTCCCGGCGAACACGAACAACAATCAAAACAACGAGCTCGCCACAAACAGAATGGAACCTGACGAACGACGATTGCAGTTGCGGATACGAAATGACTCGCTCATATGTATCGGCTGAAATTACTACGTTCCGATTTTCAGCACATCGACGAATGTCTGTTTGTGATCAAGTGAGAGCGCAGTAGTATTCAATACGTATTAGTGAGGCATTTCGTGGCTGTCACGCGAGGAAGTCAAACGACGGGAGTTCAAGAACCGGTCGAATACAGCCACAGATGAAAAAGTATTCCTCGCGCATTTAGCCAGTGTGCGGGTGTGATGGTGTTACTAGCACCAGCACGAGCACCATTTGCTATATGGCTGCAATGTATGTTCTGTCAACATGCGAGACGCTTAAATACTATAGGAACTTGCTCACATGTGTCAGGTCTACCCCGAGCGACAGATTAAATTCAGTAAGAGTTGTTTATGACTTTAAGGGGGTCCTCTCAATAAGTTTATTTGTAACCACTTTGCAGACGCACAAAAAAGTGCACACATGCAAAGTTGGCATCACGTACGACCTATCGTCAGGCGTGCTTAAAATTCTTACGATAAAATCTTCAGACCTCGTATTACACGACGGGATTGATTGGTTCTTAGTAACAATGCAGCAGTACTGCAGAGATAACAACTTGACCTACTCGACGTTCAATTTGCTGCAGAGATGGAAACACTTTGGGCGATTTAAAGGACTTTATTACCCGCCGGCAATTTCATGAGTAGAAAGAGACGTTGGATATAACGTGAGTCGCACAAAGGGACAACAGGAGCAGTAGTACCGGACCCTTAACGAATCGTTTTACTCCTTGCATCCGAATATGCGCACATTTGTAACTATTTTCGATGATCTCTCTAGACAGCAGTGCGAAAGAGTCACCGACATGCATCTTGGAGTAGCAGATAGAAAATAAAGGCCAGAGTACACTTTAACTCACGCTGTCGATGAAATAATCGGCGCTTGTGAACATACATCGCACTTTCACGTAAATACCATTGTGAATTAAAACAAACTGCAATGTAATCTTTGTCCGTTGTAACAAATCGCATACGGTATGTATTGGGATATCAATCTAAAGAAAATCATATTTGTACAAAAAGTAATTTGTTTTACTCGCACTGCTACCTAATCGCGAGCGCAATGCTATTTCGATATGCGCTCTAGTTTGGCGGCGTGGAAAGTACAACGAGCACCAAAGCTACTCATCTAAGTAGACCAGCAGATGTGGCTTAGGGATTCTGGTGGAAATTGATTCACCTTTTATGCGTCTTCGATCGACTGAGTGTGCGTACCAGTGACGGGATCTACGAAGTTTTCGCTGTGATTAACCCATCGGTGGTGGTATTGCATATCGACCAGCGCTGGGGTATTCGAGAGTGTGTCGGCCCCATCAGCTGTCCTGCAACTAGCGAACATGTCTCTGATATTAGTTATACTACGTGACGGTCGCCAAACAATCTAAAACAATTGATAAAATTTACAATACAGAATCAAAAAGTTCGAATCATTACACACGTACCCAGGTATGTTGAAGTCGCGTGTAATTGCCGATAGTGTCGCTTTCGTGCTGTCCGTGTCGACAATGCGACCAAACCATCGACCTGTCGATCGGTCGATGCCGCCAAAACGCCAGGTGTGCGATTCGTTTCATCTATTTCAACTATATGTCCAAATACGCCAATCAGCAATATTGTACACTATCAATACAAACAACAATTAATGACGTCTTCGGTCACACGCTTGAGTTGAAGTCGCTATGCCCAAAAAAGAAGCAATCGCACCGCAGTCTTGATGTTCAAACGTGACTAGGAAAAGAACGACCAGACACGAACATTTCGCTCTTTCGGCAAGCGATATCGCTTGGCTGCGGCTCAAACGCCCAACACGTATGCACCACTTAACAGCAGCGAAGTTGTAGCCGCTGCATTCACCAACGTCATAAGCGTGCGGTGAGTCCATTTGCTGCTGCTGGTTCTTTGTTTGCCGTGCTGCTGTTTTTGTGTGCTCGTGGGGTTGCAAATGATTTGGCTCGCGCAGCAACAGCAATATACGTATAAGCACTATTATGTGTGGCCAAGCGTAATATGAGATCATCTTACCTGGTTAAAAGTGCTCATGATTTAATAGGTTGTTACGTATTTGAGTAAATGTGATTGAGCATTATAATCAGGAACCCAATGAAGTACCGAATTGTTCTATATTGTATTGTCCATTTCATTTACGTGATGGTGGGATATATCTTCACAAGCGCCTAGTAATCGACGTGGAATCTACTTTACTCTGGGAATAGTAAGGACCGCCATTTTACCTATCGAAGTTGTTTGTGTTCGAAATCATATTTTGTCACTTCGAAATACCACAAACATGTCTTCACTATGGTTTGCGAAGATAAAAATCTGAACATGTGTGCTCTAATATTGGGAGGAAAGATTATACGAAACAACTATGATATACATAAAAACATTTTTAGTAATAGTAAGTATACATATTATAGAATTGTACTTCTGTTCCAAAGCATTGACATCTTGAATTGTGACTATTTCACACCAGCGGGTAATTCTAGTGTATTTTGCCAATCTTTTTCCAGATTTGTATCTGTTGTATGGACTGGTACTTTATTGTATTGACTTTAAGAAAAGAATGAACTGATTGCATTAGTTTAATTTATTTTGACGTTCGATGCGGTTCATTAAAACCGGGCAGCATGGGCGATATACGCATCTCGTAAACTACTTCATATGAAAAATCATACAATTGTATTTCAACACCTACATGTAACCAGGCTACCGTACGATACTGCCTACAATAGTAGTAGCGAGGGGCATACTATTTTGCATACACAAATTTGGTATCCAACTGGGCCATCGTTTACCTTTTTTCAGTATCAAAAACAAACCGCACGTTTGTTTTCGTGATAATAGACGAATATAAGACGTATTATATCGAGTTCATTTATAACATTTTTATGAACGAGCATATCCATTGAACGAAAACAACGGTGGCACAAAAATTGCAATGGAACCGCTTTCAGCGGAGCTATATAAACAGCAAGATGCAGCAGGAAGATAACAAGCGTACGATGCACATGCCCGACAAAATGAGTAATATACATGCACCACCCCCTTCTCAGCCTCTTTCACTCAGTCCCACTATGACACTATCCTCGTTTCGCCACTGCGAGTGCAGCATCTCGAGCTTTCCGGATCGACCGGACGTGGAGCGCAATCATCGCATCGGCAAACGGCGTCGCCATCGGTCCGAGACTCGGTGCGTGCGTGAGGCACCACGACAAGCGCTCCCATCGCGCACGGGGAACTGCGAGGTTCCCCTCCAGCCTCCGTGGCTGCTCGAGGACGCGATCGCGTACGACAAACGCATGCATGCTCGCTTGGGCGTCGCGCGAGTGCTGAAACTCTTCCCAGATCGCTGTTGCGTCCGTCCCAACAGCGTCACTGATGACGTGGACACCGCCTGGATGCGCGTGCATGAACGTCGTAACATCATAGACCTGTCGATCGATCGCAACGCACTGTTTGCCTTCCTGTCCCAACAAACGCGCCAACTCGACGGCTCGGGAGTCGTGGTGCTGAAAGTAAAATTGCCGCCAACTTGCAATTGGAAACACTGCGTGGAAGCGATCGCCAGCTTCGTAAAAGTCGCGTGCGTACACTTTGCGCCACAGCGCATCGGCAGCATCGCCCGTGAGTGTGCGCCACTCGTGGTTGAGCAGCGGGAGCTGCGACAAGTCGCGTGGAGACAGCAACAACAGCAGATCGTACAGCACGTCGAGTGGTATTGTCGAGAGTGGTGGTCGCTGCTGCTGCTGCTGTTTCGCGGCGATTTCGAGTGGCGTATGACGGGCATTGCGCTGCTTGCGGACGCGGCGTTGTGTGTAGAGGAGCGTCTGTGCGTCGCTGTGTGCAGTCGTCGTCGTGCGTTTCGCAGCAGCCGACTCTTTGGTCTTGTGGTGGATCAAGCCAAAGAGCCCGAGACACGCGAGGATACACGTGCACTCGGACGAGCTGAATCGAATGCTGCTGCTACTGCTGGACGATGTGGTGTCGCTGGATGTTTTCATGCGGAGCTGTGCGTCACCGCCAGTTGCGAGCTGGTACACGACGCACGAGAGCGCGGCGACGAAGAGGAACTGCGCCAAACGATTGCCTTTTGTTACGGTCGGGGGCGGTTCCATTGCTATAGTATGTTGTTGTCGCTTGTGTGCTGCTGCTGCAGACCGTGGGGAGACTGGCGGCGACGACGCCATCGTTACGTTCATTGTTCCTCCACGCTTGTATATTGAAGCCGCAAATTTGCAGCCAGAAAAGTGCGACGCCAAACGTGTAGCTTTCAGAGGCTGGTCTGTATCAAATTTTGGTGCATGTGCTGTCAAAATTATCAAGTCATTGGACTTTTGGTTGTCGCACTTTTGCCTCCAAATAGTTGTAAAAGTGCGACAACTTGGTTATGTCACTATCGAGCAACATCGCGATTTTTTGATCTGACAAAAAGCGTTCAAAATTTTGTAACTTTGAAAGTTTTCGGAACAACTTGAAGCGCGCGCATGGGGAACAACCAGCCGTCAGCGCGCAGGACGCCTCCTGCGCACTCGCCGCACAGCAGCAGTAGTAACAAGGACGACACTGGCCATTGTGACGGCAGCGAAGACGACCATAGCATCGCATCAGCTGGCGCAGCAGCAGCAGAGCAGCACACACTCGGTAACAGCACGAGGAGTCGCGGTGCCACTTCTGCGCCAGCGCCATCTGATACAACGCCGCCGACAGCTGTCCGCACTGACCATACTGTACGACGAGCTAGTGCGCACGTACCGCCACCGCTACAACTCGACAAGATACATCGTGTAGCCGCAACACGAGACCGTAACGCCTCACAAACCTCAATCTCCACCACCACAACCTCTTCCCGCCGCCTCGAAGACTTCTACGACGTCCAGTCGACGCAACCTATCGGTCGTGGTCACTACGCAGTCGTCTGTCGTGGTACGTGCCGCACCACCGGCCGAGCAGTCGCAATCAAGCGCATCAAGCGGTTTCTTTCCGATCCCACGCGCATACAAGCCGAGATTTGCGTCCTGCAGCGCATCGATCACCACCGCAATATCGTACAACTCTTCGATGTGTTTGCAACTGCACGCGAAGTGCAGCTCGTTGTCGAGCTCTGTACTGGCGGCGAGTTGTTTGCGCGCCTCGCGGACAGAGGGCCGTACTCCGAGGCAGACTGTGCGCGCCACGTGCGCGACATGGCGCGTGCGATCCAGTGCTTCCACGCACGTGGGATCGTCCATCGCGACTTGAAACCCGAGAATCTTCTGTTGTCGACGACGATTGACGATGACGCAGTCGTGAAAGTCGCAGACTTTGGCTGTGCGACATGGATACAAGACCCTTTTGAACCGCTCACGACGAAATGCGGGACTTGGGGCTACTCGGCACCCGAGATCATGCACGGGAGTGACGTGACGTTCGGCTACGACGCAAAAGTCGATGCGTGGAGCTTGGGGACGATCGTCTATATATTGTACGTGATGTGTCAATTGTGTGCATAACTTTATATATATACATATTATAAAATATATTAGAATATCCATATTATATAGTACATATGTCTATTTATCCGAAAGATGTACGATATCAACTCCGTATTTTCGATACAACATGTCACTACAACTGTATGCGTCCAGACTGTGTGGGTTCCATCCGTTCGATCCACTTGGGACGTGTTCTGCTTCCGAGATGCTCGCCAACATCCGCGCGTGTCGCTTTGATTTTGCAGATCGAGACGCATGGCGGACGATCAGTGACGCTGCGAAAGATTTGATTCAGCATCTGTTAGTTCTAAATCCACACGCGCGCTATTCAATGGACGACGTCGTGTCGCATCCATGGCTCAGTGAGACGAGTCTGCGGCCACTGGCAGCGCATGCACCACTGTCGCCAACGATCCATCACGATCTCCGGACGTTTCACGACGCCAAGACGAGCCACTTGCGGGTCGGTTTGTGTGTTTTGTTTATAGGTTTGTAGCACTGCAACAGGGGTTTGACCGATTGATTGATTGGTTGGTTGTATGGATGTGCGACAGCAGCAGCACGCATGTGCAACACAGGACGATGAGGACGACGATCGAGAGACTACAGACGCTTTCGTTGCTGCACGGCGCGCTTGTTGCGGTTGTAAATTAGACAAAAGGTGTCAACATGAGACAACGATGCGTGAGAGTGCACTGGAGGAATAGAAGACCGCGCAGTAAATGGATCGAGTGACCATAAACGTGTACTTGGTGCGATTGTAGTTAGAGATGCAGTAGCGCGTATTGGAGCCGCACGTTGTGCGTCGCTTCAAACGCGTCGATGACGTCAGTCATTCCGTTCTCGACGTCCGCAAGCGCATCGATCTGGTAACAAAAAATAAGGACATGTCCATCATTTGGTTGATGAGTCCACATATGCGACATAAATTCCAATGAAGTTCACATTTGTAAAATCACCCACTGCCTGTCGACCGTCTGGCGGTACACTACAAACGACACAATATTACAACTGCAGACGCACCGCTTGGCACAGTTCGAGTGCCATCGAGCCACCGATCTTTGCATGTTCGGGCGTGTCTTTCGTATCGAGACAGAGCAAATGCAACGGCGTCCAGTCGGTCCCACCGACGCGGAGCTGCAGATCCTCCAAGACGATCTCGAAGATCCGATCTTCAAAGCACAAGACGACTGTGAGGTCATGGAGGTCGTGGACGCTCAGATCCTGCCATCGCTGCGGACACGGCTTCGTCACGATGTCGCGCTCGAGCATCGACAGCACGCCGTTGCGCGTGAACCTGTGGGTTGGAGCCGCTCAGCGCTGTTTGTGCGCGTGTAGACAAGCGCAAACAATGGGGATGTACGACGTACAGGTCGGTGTTCTCGCGCTTGAGCTCGTCGTACATGACCTGGTACGGCGTAAAGAACTCGTAGATCAGCGGCTCGTCGCGCGACGGACCGGGGAAGCGCACTTTGCTGCCTGCGCCAAACGAGCACACGCGCAGCCCTGCCGCGTGCAAGTGGTCGTGCGCCTCGGTGCTGCGGTTCACGTTGTTTGCACATATCATTGCAAACATCGGACGTGTTGCGGCAGCAGCAGCAGCAGATGCAACAGGCGCCATCGCAAATGTGCTGGTGCTGTTTTGTGTAAATCGAGTTTGCGAGTCGAGATGTGAAAATACCAAAACGATCATATATATGTTATATATTGTCTACGCATATGTACGCGCTCGGCATTTCTGAAGCGTTCCTGATTAACTTCCTAAACGTGACACACAAGTCCATACATGCGAGCGAAAGACCACGTGTGGAGATGCGCGAGGCGTAGTGAGAGAGAGAGAGAGGCACGTTGGATGAATGATGAGTACCATATCGCTTCACCGCTCATGTACACACGTGTTGTAGAAAATTTGCCATGTATTATATTTTAATAGCATTGGGAATGATATTTGTAACAGATTTCACTGTCGAGTAGATACAATGTTCAAGTCTTACTTACAGGCTGCACGGTATTTTTAGTTCAGTTTGTCTGGTCCACTGTAGTTTAGGCAACTCCAAGATTGAAACGCGTAATTAAATACATAGATAAATGAAATAGAAGGTAAGAGGAAACACGATGAACAAAAGAGATATGATATCGAAGGTCAAGCAAAATGATGACTCGATAATTTGTTATTTACGGATTTGCGATAAATGAACGGACTGCCTCTAAATAGAAATGTGATCAACGCGGTGATAAACTTGGTGTGTGTCAATCGAAAATTGAACATAACCTTCGTATTTACACCTATAACTCCGTTTTAAAGTATATACGATTGCATTCTGTAAAATTACCCTCGACATTGCATTGTCCAAAATGATGCGTGTATCGTGATTTGTTAAAATTGACCACCTCAGTCGTGTACCTTGAAAGCTGCTTTTTAATAATGTGTGAAATGAAGCGCTTTAATGTATTTTATGTGGATGCGACAACTCATTCTCGATCCGTTAGACATAGATAACTTGCGTATGCAACAAATAGTAACATAATGATGTATCATACACGAAAATGATGTGTCTCGCACTAGAACGTAACATGCTTCCTCAGTTGTTAAATACAGAAACAAAAAAGTGTGACGTGAAAATAGCAACTCCGCTTTTACTGCGGTGCTGTTTGTGTCGATCAATTGTGTGAACATCTAATTGCCATACTATACGTAATGGATACTTTAGTTAACGAACCTTCGTACTTACGAGAGCCTGTCGTAAATAAGAGGAGCCATTAATATATCAAATTTGTGTACTGCACTAATAGTGATATATTTTGGAACATGAATTAAGTATTGTCTTGGCAAAGCGAAATATGGAGACATGTAAGTTTTTCTGCTTACTACTGCATTGGCAGTTTATCAAACCGAATTATTCACACTTACGAATTTAGTTACTGTTAGAAAGTTTTGCTGTTAGTGTAACTGTGCCCGCGATTTTTTAGATATCTATATAAATTACAACTAGCTAAAATAAATTCAATACAGTTGCTATTTATATTTGTATTATCTAAGTTTTCATATAATACAGTTGCTGGATAGTAGTATTACGAAATACCCGCGCACATGCTTCGACCTCAATCTCACCACAGCTTTTGGCTTCGCTGCAATCGCCACTCACTCACTCCATCTACCACAATCTCATGACCGCGTTGCCGGGTCAATTGCTCTTTCGCCAGGACATGTTGACGCACCAAGTCCACTTTGCGAACTTGTCGTAACTGGTCATTTAGCGCTTTCAGTCGATTCCGCAGGACAATGATCGCGAGAACTTGGCCGGCAATAGAACTTATATTCATTTGGAGACCAGGTACACTCACATATGCCACACTTGCTAGCATCTATTCTTGGTATCCCAATAGTTTACGAAAGATATGAGATGGAGCGAAAGCGCAAGTTGATGTATCTACATTGCAATCTGTGTACGTTGTTAGTGTATCTGGTCATTCTTGCGTTCACTTAACAGGTGTTGTCGACTCGTACCATGTGTGATTTCATCCGTGTGAGCCATCATACTGGCTGTCACGTTATTTGGAGGACAAAACTAGTGACAAGACCGGCAAAGAGGCGTTATATCGTCTCTGTCAGTGGTTTGCAAAACGACACAGGTTCTCTTTACAGTCAGTCACAACGAAAAGAAATCAGCGTCGAGCTTGGAGAGTCGTGGTCCGTTGTTGTAAAAAAATTTGGCGGGAATATGGAGCAGTTGACAAATGTGGAATCCTCAGTGTTATATGAGAGAATCTTCTATGATATGCCACGCAAAAAGTGGAACATTACTAGCAGCACGCCCCACGTGACTACCACAGTTCGTCACTCCGCGCGCCTCGCAGCCGATTAGATTGCTCGGACGTCAGGGGAGGAACTACCGATCCTCTTCATCGTTACGGGCGATCCTGGTGGGACTGTGGAGAGAAAACGAATTGCCAACGTACTTGAAAGGGCACGTGTACACACTTCAGCAAAATACATGGATGGTCGCTTCAGTGTGGCTGTTCTACATACAGTGCTGCTACGTTTTATGATTGATTGTCCCTCTATGCTGGATTCTATACAATCTTGACTGTCATGTATCACAGCACTCAGAGCTGCTACTCGCAGATGAAGCGTGCTGCACTGTGACATCTCTTCCACGAAACAGCACCGCGGTTTCTCTGCCGTAGGATTATGGATCTATCCAGAGCGAAATGCGTGGCCTTCGGATGCGAGTACCGTTAACGCCTGCCATAGCTGCGGACAAGAAAATGGTGATGATCAAGCGCACCATCAAGGCATGGAGCGGAGTCACAGTGGACATAGTCAAGTCGAACTTTCACAACGCGATGCCTCACCATCTCGAGAGTAAAGTCTGAGAAATACACTTGCAGTTGGTATGTATTCACGTTTCTTCATCAATGACTGGTTTATACTTGGTCGTACTACACAACTGTTGAGATACATAACATGCCTGTGTAGAGAATTATTGCATAGAATGCGCTCTCCGAAACCACTCAGTTTTTCAGGATACATTAAACGCAGTGGAATCAATTATTTTGTAGATGGTACTGGACTTGAGGTTTGTATTGCATTTGCTCAAATTCGCTAAACGCTGCTGATATATACTCCTCTGTCCCAAAACCTGGAAGCAAATCAAAATCGATACTGAGTGCTCAATATTAACATTGATTTTTGATTGGCCAAATGAAGTCGTCCTACTTTCACGCATAGCACATAACAATTCGATCAACAACAGCCGAAAACAAAACAAAATGGCGCCGGGAGCAAACAAAGCAGACGTCACGACACGCCGGCGTCTCGTCCGCAACTACTTGCAAGCGAATGCAGTGACCAGCAAGCTTGTGCGTGGCTCCATTACCATGGCCGCGAGCATCTACCAATGTTCGCGCAAAATGGTGGCCAGGGTGTGGGCGAAGCGTGCCGACCTGGCCGCCATTTCGTTTGGCGGGCGTAGGCAACGATGGACGAGTAGCGCCATCCGCGCAGCAGTCGGATCTGTGCCGCTACACGAGCGAACGTCACTGCGTGCTCTTGAGGCCGCAAGCACAGTGTCTAAGAGCACGCTGGCGCGATGCGCTGCGGAGAGAGAGGACATACGTTGCGCCCGGATCGCCATCAAGCCTTTACTCATCCCGGAGCACATGATCAAACGACTCGAGTTCGCACTCTCGTTTGTACGCAACGATTTTAGTACGCAAAGCCTGCGTTTTTATCCGGTACAATTGCACTGTCTGACGCTATTGTTGGCATGTGTACCCAGGGACACGAGAACCAGTATTTAACTTCATGTATAATCGAGTCCACATAGACGAAAAATGGTTTGTGCTGAAAGAAGAAGGCTCCAAGGTCTACATAACCACTGATGAGGAAAAGCCATACACAAATGTCGTCAATAAGCAACACGTAACCAAAGTAATGTTCTTGGTCGCGGTCGCTCGTTTACGCTGGGACTACGGACGAAACGCGTGGCTCGATGGGAAGTTGGGATGCTGGCCAATTGTTGACCGCGTCGCTGCGAAACGAGCTTTAAAGTATCGAGCAGCAGATGATATGGTGACGAAACCGGTACATGTGACAAGCTTTATCTATGAGAAGATCCTGGTCAAGAAGTTGCTTCCTGCAATTAAGTCAAAATGGCCGGGTGCGATTCTCTAAATGAATGCGCTAGTTTGCATTTCCTTGCTGACACTATATTAGGATCTTCCAATTCGAGCATTTCTATCCAACAAGACAACACGAGCCCGCACAAGGCGGCTTTCAACGCGCGAGTGCAACAGGCCTGCAACGAAATGATCCACAACGTCTTGTTCACAAATCAGCCTGCCAGAAGCCCCGACTTCAATGTACTTGACTTGGTTTTTTTGAAGCGATTCTGTCGCTTCAAAAGAGGAAGCGCGCGTGGACAATCGACTCGCTCATTATCGCAGTGGACGAGGCATATAATGACATGATGCGCGTGACACTCGACAACGTTTTCGTAACACTGCAAAGCGTGCTGCACATGTCGCTGTTGCACAAGGGCGGCAATAAGTTTGAGAGTCCTCACCTAGGAAAAGACAAGATGCTACGCAACGGACAACTGCATCTAGAAATGTCTTGTTCACAAGAATCGATCGACGTAGCTCATACCCACTTCTCCTTGAGGCTGTTGCTTGAATGTTAAGTTTTCCTTTCGTGTCAATCAAATCTGTTGTTAATTTGTTCTTCATTTTTGATTGGACAAAAATACCATTTCTAAGAAAATGGCAATCTTAGTATGTCAGATTTCATAACGTCATTGTGTCGCAAGTATCAGCCAAAATGACATTTTCTTGCGGTAACGATGTAAAGAAACGTTTTTAGATTGTCCTAGTGGTGTTTTTAGATTCAAAGAATCAGAAACATCTTTAAACCGGTAATTTTCTTGAGGCGTCCAATTTCCACTCGCTTTTTTCGCCGATGATGTCGTTTCTGCTGTGTCAAAAGCGACACCAAAAATACCACGACGTATCACGTTTCGCGGTCTTTCACGTAAGTAAATAATACTTTTGTGCGATAATTAAAGCCAAAGAAATCTTAATCTGAATAAATGTGCTTCCCTGTTTTGGGACAGTGGAGTATATGGATAACGGATGTGTATTTTTATGTTTTCATTTAAAGTTTCGGTAAGCTACGTTTTAACTTGGTGAGTCATTGCCGTTGTTTTGGATGAGCCCAAAATTATGTCACATCATAATGAAATAATACAGCTTATAGTGATATTTTTAACCAATCACATCACGATCACATCGTGTAGGCGTATTTTTATGTCACTTATTTTTGTATCGGATGACAAAATTTCCGTTTGCCTGTTTTTTGTTATTACCTGTATCACGCTTATCCACACGCGTAAAGTCAGTGTGGTAAAATCGTGTTTGCGTTTTTCTCACACTGGTCGTAATTGTGACCCAAGTGTGTGTTGACCAGTGATGTGTGTTACTGGTATCTGGAGTAAAAATAATATCTGTTCAACCCCATTAAATGTGCAAGATTACAGTCCCATAATATTTATCGTTGCTAACTAAAAACTAAATATGTCACGTCCGTATTTCAGTGTGAAACGATGTGATGTTGTTTTGTCATGAAAAGCTTTGTGTTTCAAGTTTGACATCATCATCACATCTGCTTCCGACAACCATCTGCCACTGGACGATGTTTGTTGTGCGCCACTCGCTCTTGCGCTCCTCGATTGCGATCACCGTCGCACCACACACTCGTCTCGCCGCACAGTCGTCTGCTGCTGTCCGCTATAGCCACCGCCTCCACGCGCTCCCTCTTGCTACACGTGTGACGTCCCGCGCAATCGACTTTTCCTGCTTTCACTCCGCACGCACAATGTCGTCCACATCATCGTCGTCGATCGCCGACGAGTTCCAAAAGCGCGTGACGCTCGGCAAGTCGTTGCCGCCACTGAGCGACAACGCTGCAAAGCTCGAGATGTACGCGCTTTTCAAACAAGCAAACGTCGGCAAGAACACGACGAGCAAACCGGGGATGCTCGACTTTGTAGTGCGTCTGTCTGTCTGTCTATCTCTCGATCTACAAAGCGTCACCACACGCGTGTGTGTATTCACGACTGTGTATCTCTATACAATAGGGCAAAGCAAAGTGGGAAGCGTGGTCGAAGCTCGGCGACCTGTCGCAAGCCGATGCCATGACGCAATACATTGCAATCATCGACAACCTCGCTGCGAAGCACGGCGTCAGTGCCGACGGCACTGCTTCTACGACGATGCCACCTCCAGCCCCATTGAATGCGTCAGACGACCTCAAAGTCTCGATTTCGTACGTTTGATTTGACAAAATTTATCCACTGTTAGAAACTCACTCGACTGCGGACAAATTTCTATTTTCGATTTCTCATGTGATCAGCGACGCGGGTCTCTTGACGATCGCATTGAACCGCCCGACAAAGTACAATGCACTGAACCGTGGCATGTACGACGGGATCATCGACGCGTTAGCAACTGCTGCGACGCAGCCGCACGTCAAAGCAGTCGTGCTGCGCGCAAATGGCGCAATGTTCTCGAGCGGGAACGACCTGTCGATGTTCACCGACAACCCGGACAACGTCTCGTTTGACGCAATGGCAGACGCAGGTGCTTTGCTGCTCGAACGGTTTGTCGATGCGTTCATTACGTTCCCAAAGCCGCTCGTTGCAGCTGTCCAAGGCCCAGCAGTTGGCATTGCTGTGACTCTATTAGCACTGTGTGATTTGGTCTACGTCTCGGAATCGACGACGCTCCAGACGCCATTTACAGCGCTGGGGCAATCGCCCGAAGCGTGTTCGTCTGTGCTGTTTCCACGCATCATGGGCACTGCACAAGCGAATGCGATGCTGCTGCTTGGCGAGAAACTCGGCGCGACCGAAGCCGTTGCTACTGGTTTAGCAACTGCAGCATTCAACACGAGCGACTTTGACGTCGAAGTCGACAAGAAACTCGCGTACGTCGAGTTGCTAATGTGATCGCGTCGAAACAGTTGCGAATTGATCGAGTTGCTAACTACAAGGTTGTTCATTTGGAAACTAGGATGTTGCTGAGCCGGTACCCGATTGCGATGCAGCACTCGAAAGCGTTGATCCGGTCGTCGGACGTCGTCGACGAGCTGAAGCGCGTGAACCGCCGTGAGTGTGCGACGCTCAAGCAAATGTGGCTCGGCAGCGAGTGCATGGACGCGATCCTCAAGTTCCAATCGCGCAAGAAAGAGGCGTAGGCGCTTGTGTGAGTGCGAAGCGAGCGACTGCTGTGTGGATGGGGACGGATTGCAAACGACACAGTTGGATGGTGCATACAACGTTTGCGCTGGAATGCTGCAGTATGTAAATGCTTGTGCTGAACATGCTGTGGTTGTTGTAGAGTTGAACTACTGCCTAAAATCGGGAATTGTGGTTGTTGGAATGTGGCACGAAATGGTTGTTTTGTTGATGTTATTGTACACATCAGGTGTTTTCTTAATATAGTATTGTTTGTATGCGTCCACAGGGGTGTGGAAAACAAGATTGCAATTTATGGTCGGTGGTGCCTTCTCCACTCGGAAAGCAGAGCACGCTGGGCTCGCCTCCGCAAATCATTAGTGGACACCGCTCGCTGAACTTCACTTGGCAGTCCACCAATGTCTTCTTCCGCTACTCTGTTTCCTCACTCAATCGGTATAAAGTCGCAAATGACATGCGTTTCAGTGTACTTCTCATTCAAAATGTTACAATGCACACTCGCAAAAAGAAAAACATTATTGTAGTGTATACCAGTAGCCTACTTTTGTACTCTCGTGGCTATTTATCATGTCCAGATGTGGGAAATATATAAAGCCGCTATTTTTTTGGCTATTCCCACTACCCCTGAACAGAAAAAGTACAGTTGCATTGTTTGCTGATCATATTAAAAAGGTTATCGTGCAAAAGCGGTGTCACAATTTGAGGAGTATGTCTATACTCGATTTTATTGAGAACCACTAATGTTGCTCTGGCAATTATTACGGTCATGCTGGTGTACATTTTCAAAAAGAAATTTTGACTTGCTTGAGCACAAAATATTGCGATGCAAGCGATATTACGGCGACACTACCCACAGGTTGTCTTGATAGTAGAGGTAAGGATCAGCAACAACAACGGCTATGGAGAGACGACGAGCCAGACTGCGAGCCGATGACAGAGACTGAGACCGACAGTGAGTTTTGTAGCA